>CAWUDS030002275.1:0-29673 GCA_963859935.3 Lathyrus sativus | reverse complement strand
TTACAATGGTGGTATTTTAGCGACATAATTTCCTTATTCAGTAGGAACATACTTGCTTCCACTATTTTGGAGCAGATTCCATCTTAAAGGAATCAACATGTAAGCAAGTAGCTAACAGAGGCTCAACATGTAGTAAGCTTCCATGTTAGGGAATGCATTGCTTAAGGCTGAGCAATTTTTTTTCTAAGGGTTCCATGATATTAGGCTAGCTCTTTTCTCCCTCTATCAATAGAAACTTACAATTATGTTATAAGAGCTGAATATTTGAAGCAATGTCTGTTTCTTTGGCCATTTTATTTGTGCCTTTTTAGTTGAATGATTTGTAATAATATAAAAATATGCTTTTTGAATGTTTTAAAAGTCGTTTATTAAAAAACTTATACAACTGAGCCCTAATTCATAGCCGACATAGTAGTGAGGATAAAATATAATTTTATGGCTTAATTAAAGTTGAGATGTTCATTGTTTTGTATCTGTATGGTGATTTTTGTGATGAATATTGTGATGCAGGTTCAGTAAAGCACAATAAGTCTACCATGAGCATTGTTCATGACTGCGACAATGAAGTTGTTGCAGAGCTCCAATCAGCTCTTTCTGATCTAAACAATAATAAGGCATGCAATGACTTGACTTCTCGAGTTCTTGACCCTCTCAGGGTCCATTACTTGTTTAAGGCGATGCTTGTTGAGGTAAACATTTACACTAAAGTTGATTGTTTTTGGGTTACTTTTCCTTATCTTTTCATTTTGAAGAAGGATTGTTGTTTTTTAAGACTGCAGAAGTTTATTTTTCCCTCAAGCTGAACAAATTTGTTACTCTTTGTTGTAGGATTGTGACCTACTTTATATTGAAAAACCAGAGAAGCTCATAATAACAAACATTGCTGTGCCACCGATAGTTATTCGACCTTCAGTCATAATGGATGGGCAAAGGTAAATGCCAGTTTGAATGTATTTATGTCTTTCCTTCCCTTTATTGTGATTTGATTTCTACTGGGCCTTTTACACACATATAATATAAGAAAAGATGGGGAGCGGGCTAGAGTTTTGGGCCACGGGGAATTATGCGAGGAAAATATGAATGCTGCTAGGAGTAAGGAGGATATAATTGTGGAAGAGTGTAACAAAATATAAACATGTGCAACAAGATATTTGAGAGGAATATTGTTTAATGAAATGAGAGGAAATGATGCGAACAAGGACCTTGGGGGTGGGAAATAGAGAAGACATAACAGTTATTTTTAGAAAACTATTTTTATAATCTACTTAAGTTCCATCCATCCATCGGAGATTTATTTTTTATTTTTTATGTTGTTAATTTTTAGTTTTACTTTAAACCATTTATTTGATAAACTAATTTTATAAATATAAAAATAATTTAATTAATTTTTATTTTTTAGGCACTAGTGTTACCTCCTCAAAACTTTCTATATTCAAAAATTGATTATTTTATCTATTATAAACATTTCAACAAATTATACATATCTAAATTGATTATATCTACTAAATATTTCATTTGCATTTTTTTATTAATTTCTAATTTTATTTAACATAGTGTGTTTCAATAAAATTAATTATATAATTATATTTTGATATTATAAAAAATATTTATTTTTCAATCCATAATTGATTTTCACATGAAGAGTTTAGTATTTTACAAAACTTATTTATTTTATCAAGCACAAATATTTCAATAAGCAATAGAATTCAACTTTGTTTCTACTTCAGAAAATATTTCATCCGTTTTTTATATATATTTATATATGATTTTATTTTAACATAATTTGTTTTAATAAATTTAATTATATAATATTTTTGAATTCTTTTAGAAATAATTTAAACATTTTATTTTATACTAGCGTACGGGTACTCTCGTGCCCGTCTGTCCGCTTTTTAATGTTCAGACGTTTAAGAATATAAACGTATTTTTTGTGTGTTTATTTTTTTTAATTTAAATTTTATATAAAATTTTTGAATGAAATAGTTGTGCAAACTACCATATAAAAGTTAATAAAATAGAAGTTAGTAAAAGAGAATTTGAATTTTAAAATTAAAAACAAAAGGGTATAATTGAAATAAAAATAGGCTACACCAAATCCAAGTTTTCCCTTTATATATGTTATAGATTATAGAATAGATATAGATTATAGATTTTATGCATACATTCTCTACCGCATTAATAGTTTTATTTTTTTACAACTCTCTCTCTCTCTCTCTCTCTCTCTCTCTCTCTCTCTCTCTCTCTCTCTCTCTCTCTCTCTCTCTCTCTCTCTCTCTCTCTCTCTCTCTCTCTCTCTCTCTCTCTCTCTCTCTCTCTCTCTCTCTCTCTCTCTCTCTCTCTCTCTCTCTCTCTCTCTTCTCTCATTATATATATATATCGTAGCATTTCAAACAGTCCTCGATTTAATTTGATTTTTCGACCGAAACTAGTATAAACGCGTCGGCTCTTCCAAAACGGAAACAACGGAAACCTTGGCCTAAGAATCGAATTTTGAGCCGATTTTTTGCATGGACTTTCCTCATAACATATAGAAGGGATCTGCAAGTTTCGTAGCATTTCGAACAGTCATCGATTTAATATGATTTTTCGACCGAAACTAGTATAAACGAGAGGCGTCCAAAACGGAAGCAACGGAAACCTTGGCCTAAGGATCGAATTTTGAGCCGATTTTCTGCATGGGCTTCCCTCATAACATATAGAAGGGATCTGCAAAGTTTCGTAGAATTGGTGTCAAGGAGGAATTGCACTAGGAGAAAATGATTTGATGGCTTGGACTTGGAGGATTCCAAATCTGACCTGTTCTGTTTTCTTTACTTCATTCAGTTTTTCTTTAAAAAAGTATAAAGGATGCTTATGATTTTACTCTTGATTTGTGCAGCAATGAAAATGACATAACAGAGCAGCTAAGGAAAATAATCCAGGCAAATGCTAATTTGCAGCAAGAATCCGAAGAATCAGCCAAATTTCAGGTATAGTAGGACACTTTAAGTGATCAAAACTTGGAAAGGCTCAATGCAGTTAAATAGTTTAATTATTTGTTTGTTGATATTATGAGCTGTTCCCTTTTTGCATATAAAAAGACAGATCTTTGTCTATATTTTAAACTCGTTGCAACCTTTTTCGTTAGTATTTTAATATTACAAGTTAGGTTAGAATGAGTGAGTATGGCCGTTCAGTAGAACAGGTGTCTCTGCTCTCAGCTTGTTTCTGTTACATCTCATCTCTAAACTGACAACTGTCTCTATATTGGCAGAATCAGTTGGTGATATTTAAGAGTTACTGTCTAACTATGTATACAACATAATCATAATTGATTGTGATTACACTGAATTAGATCTATTTGTAGATCCTTTTGATGACCTGTGGTAGCAGCTAATTCCTAAGATTGATTGGCACGTGTCAGTTAGTTTGTTATACCTGTTGCAACCACTTCTAACTGTGTGAGACAGTTGGTTGCAGTTAGTTACAGGGCTAGGCTATTATACAATGCATCTACAGTAAGCTCTCTTGAGCTGACTTGCTAGATAACTATAAATTAATTATTTAATTGTAGGCTTCTTTGAAGATAAACATTGAAGGAACAGCATTGTTGATGTCAAGAGGTTAGGGATACTTTTCTCGTGTAAAAGTTTGTAGAGGAAAGGGAAACATTTAATGTTTTCGGTAAATATATGCACCACAAGCAAGGGCGGAAGAATACCATGTGGTAATGTTATGGGACGATTTTGTAGGTCCAGTTCAATAAATACCTTAAGTGAGAATCTTTTCTTATAAGGGGGTCTCAAAGGTCGCATGGGAAGTGTTTTAGAGGGGATATGGGGTGTATTAAGGGTACAGTATATGAGAGCAAATACTGGGTAAAATCAATTTGGATTTTGCTCTAGCCTTTCAATTGATTTATAGCTAACACTTGCTTTAGGAAGTTGGAGGAACATGTTATCTCACAAAAGGAATGGTATACTGTCAAATCAATTTTTGTGAAAAAATTGTACTCCTTCCATACCAAATTATAATAAGCAAAAAACACTCATTTTTCTTGTAAAAATTATAAGCAAAAAAAACATCAAATTTATTTCATTTAACCATTTTATTCTAAAAAAATCATCTTTTCCAAAGCAAAATTAAATGCAAATTGCATTTAATTTGATTTCTCTCATTTTTTCTATAAACAACAACCAATCAAAATTGTTTTTACATCTTCCCATAAAACATATTTCAAAAAAGACACAAATTTAAATTTCTTAGTAAGAGTGAAATATTCATTTTTTCTTGTAAATTGGTACGGAGTAGAATATTGTTTGCAAAGTTGATTTGACAGCAACGCGGATGACCATATCCATAATGCAGACCCTCTGCTATGCAACACCACAATTGGGGCTGCTCTTAATAACTTTGACTGGACATATTGCTGATGTTTGATTCATGTTCCCGACCCCATATAGTAGGAAAATGCTTTGATTGTTACTGTTGTTAAATTACTGAACTATAGAATTTATTCTTATTGTATACTGTTTTAACACTGCTTTTGCAGTTTTCTTGGAGTTGTATATTTATTTGCTCTTTTTTCAGTTTTTCTAGGTTGTAATTTCTTTTGTTTCTTTTCTGTTGGTGGTTTTGTTTTAGGAGAATTGGCTTATGCTTCAGTTCCATGTTGCTCAATACATAAATAGTGATGTTAAAGGTGGGCCAAAATTTAATCAAACGGCCAAGCCTTTAACCGGTTTTATTCAACGCATTAAAGGAAAACAGGGACGTTTCCGTAGCAATTTGTCTGGAAAACGTGCTGAATATACTGGTAGGACAGTTATTTCACCCGATCCTAATCTAAAGATTACCGAGGTTAGACATTTAAATTGTTGCCAAATGTAATTTCTGCCCTTGTATGAAGCACTAGCCTATAAGTAATAGAATATAACTATTTTTCAAGGATCAAGTTTATGCCTCCTAACTTATTCTCTTTAGGTTGCAATACCCATCCATATGGCTCGCATTTTGACTTATCCCGAACGTGTTACACATCACAATATAGAGAAGTTGAGACAATGTATGCGAAATGGTCCTGATAAGTATCCTGGTGCAAGGCTTCTTAAAAAAGCCGGTGGTACCTCATGGTTTGTGTTGTTCCATTTTCCCCTATACAAACTTATGTCAAGCGAGATTTATCTTTTTTGCCAATTATCTTTTATTTAGATCCAATTTTTTTTTTTTTGCAGGAATTTAAAACTTTCTTCTAGGAAGCGCCTTGCCGATGAGCTGAAATTTGGGGATATTGTTGATCGCCATTTAGAAGATGGAGACATTGTTCTTTTCAACAGGCAGCCAAGCTTGCATCGGATGTCTATGATGTCTCATAGGGTAATTTATCAAAAAATAAATCTAGATACCTGTTAATTTGGACCGCATTATATTAAATCACTTTTTGCATATGCAGGCAAGGATCATGCCATGGAGAACTTTGAGATTTAATGAATCAGTATGTAATCCATATAATGCTGATTTTGATGGTGATGAGATGAACTTACATGTTCCACAGACTGAGGAGGCTCGAACAGAGGCACTTTTATTGATGACGGTAAAATCTATGGACCCCGTATTATATGGATTGCAAGATTTGCTATTTTTAATGCTTATAGGTCCTATTTTTACTGCATATATATAGAACCAACTACAATTCCATTTGATTTTGCTTATTCAAAATAACCTTTTCAGCTAAATGCTTCCTCTCCAACTTTTTGATTGAAAGTTTCTTTGAACAAACAATGCAAATCCCAAGATGTACCATCGTTAGAAGAATTTTGTAAAATATTCTTAAACTAACATTATTTACATCTTCATATATTCTGTGATTTGTTCAATAAAGATTTTGATGCTCAGTAATTGTCAATATTTGACGAAGTCTTATTCAGTTCTTGATTTTGTAAATTTCAAGTAGACGTTTCTGATATTTTGCTTAATTTCAGGTGCAAAACAATTTGTGTACCCCAAAAAATGGGGAAATTCTGGTTGCCTCTACACAAGACTTCTTAACCTCTTCCTTTCTCATAACTAGGAAAGATACTTTTTATGATCGTTCAACATTTTCACTTATTTGTTCATACATGGGGGACGGCATGGATCTTATCGATTTGCCAACTCCTGCAATCATTAAGGTGAGAATCTTATACTATAAATATGCTATTATTTTTAAAACTTGTTTGTAACATACAAATTTGACCAATAACAGTTGTTGAATTATGTGTGGACTAATAGGATCCTAATATTTAGGGAAACATGCCTTAAAAGCTAGCTATCAAGGTGAGAGAACCAAGCCACTTAAAATACTCCACCTAGCATTCCATACTACTCAATGTGGGATTTGGGAAGCCCATAATACCGATGTCCCTATCAATCACCTGCCTAAGTATTTGTAAGGAGGATAGAATAAGTGGAGGATAGTTAGATACTAATAGGACCCAATATGAGAAGTCGGATTCAAAGAGACTACTAGGGACTAAGTTACTAGTGAGGTGTGAGGTATTTTTAGTAATCGTAGGATGTCTAAGTAATAAGAATGTTTTAGTAGTTATCTTATTAGTAATCTATAATAAAGACTTCATATTTTGCTAGTTTATATAGAGTATGTTAGAAATTCTGTATTTCTTATTGAGTTTGTACATAATAGAATAGGATATATATAGTCTAGGGAGTACAAGTAACTAAAAAAACTAATTAAGTCCTAATTAATTCAAATTAATTCCTAAATACAAGAATGGAAATATTCTATATGGCTGTGTAAATAAGTATAAATGTCTTCATATAATACAACTATAAAGTCTGCATTGCTGTCCCTTATTAATGGCTGCATAGCTGTACCTTAATGGTTGTAGATCAACAACCAACACTCCCTCTCAAGTTAGGTCATAGATGTCTATCACGCCCAACTTGAATCTTAAGTTTTCATAGTTGGTTCTAGAAAGTGCCTTGGTCAAGATATCAGCTGTTTGATTACTTGAGGGTGTGTGCTGAAGAGAAATTAATCCGTTGCCAATATTCTCCTTGATAAAATGTTTATCAATTTCTACATGCTTTGTCTGGTCGTGTTGACAAGATTTTTAGCAATATTTATGGCAGCTTTGTTGTCACACAATAGACTTAATTCGTGGTAAGTATGAACTTGTAGTTCCGCAAGCATCCTTTGGAGCCACATCCTTCACAAATTCCATGAGCCATTGACCTAAATTCTGCTTCAGCACTGCTTCTTGCAACCAAAGATTGTTTCTTGCTTCTCCATGTCACTAAGTTGCCCCATACAAATGAGCAATATCCACTGGTTGAACTTCTATCAGTTACTGAGTCAGTCCAATCTGCATCTGTGAATATTTCTATTTTCCTGCTTGAGTTCTTTTTGAAATGCAGCCCCTTCCCTGGTGTATTTTTGAGATACTGTAGAATACGGTTAACTGCTTTCATGTGAGTCTCTTTGGGATCGTTCATGTAGCGGTTAGCCATGTTGACAGAAAAACCAGTATCTGGCCGTGTATGAATTAGGTAGATAAGTCTCCCAACTAGTCTTTGATACTCCCAGAAATTAGGGTAGAATAAATTGATTTTCTTATATCGATTATGTTGAGAATACATCAGTCATATATACAAGGCTAGAAAGCTATTTTAGGAAATACAATAACACCTAAACTATCAGATCCCTATGATCCAGGGATATTTCCCTCATACTATAATTGTAATCTGCTAAATAAGGAAATACTACAACTAATAAAACACTGATTCTGACAGAAATAATACAGCTAATAAAACAGATTATGACACTCCCCCTCAAGCTGGTGAATAGGTATTTTCCATTCCCAGCTTGGAAACAATCTTCTCAAAGTTGTTGCTATTCAGCCCCTTCGTTAGAATATCTGCGAGGTTGTCTTGTGAGGAGACATATGGAGTGCAGATCAGGCCACTGTCTAATTTTTCTTTGATAAAATGTATGTCAACTTCAATATGTTTGGTTCTATCATGCTGCACTGGGTTATGGGCTATGCTAATAGCAGATTTGTTATCACAATAAAGTCTCATTGGTTCATCCAACTTTATTCTTAAGTCTTCAAAGATGATCTTCAACCACAATAGCTCACATATCCCTTGTGCCATTGTCCTGAATTCTGCTTCAGCACTGGATCTAGCCACCACACTTTGTTTTTTACTCTTCCAAGTCACAAGATTCCCTCCAAGGAAAGTGCAATATCCTGTAGTCGACCTCCTATCCACAATCGACCCTGCATAGTCTGCATCTGTATATGCTTCGAGACTTACACTCCTATTCCGTTCAAACAGAATTCCTCTGCCTGGGGTCCCTTTCAAGTATTGCACAATTCTTAGTGCAGCTTGTAAGTGAACCTCCTTCGGTTGGTGCATGAACTGGCTGACTAGACTCACAGCAAATGCAACATCAGGTCTAGTGTGAGATAAATATATCAGTCTACCAACTAGTCTTTGATACATTTCCTTGTCAACTGCAGTATCTTCTTCTCCATTTCCCAACTTCAGGTTTGGATCAATTGGTGTACTTGTAGGCTTGCATGCTGTCTTACCAGTTTCTTTCAACAAATCAGTGATGTATTTCTGTTGAGATATGAAGATCCCCTTTTTAGAATGAGCCACTTCAATTCCCAAAAAATACTTCAATTTTCCCAAGGTCTTAATTTCAAATTCCTTGGCTAGATGTTGGCTTAACAGTTGTTGCTCCTCCTCATCATCACCTGTCACTATAATATCATCCACATAAACCAGTAACACTGTTACTCCCCCTGACATAGAGTGTTTAATGAACAAAGTGTGGTCTCCTTGACTTTGTTTGAAGCCCAGACCTATCATAACTTTAGTAAACCTACCAAACCACGCTCGTGGTGATTGTTTCAGCCCATACAATGCCCTTTTTAGCTTGCAAACAGTGTTGGCAGCATTTTTTCCACCATATCCAGGGGGCAATTCCATGTAAATCTCCTCTTCAAGTTCCCCATGGAGGAATGCATTTTTAACATCAAATTGTTGCAAGTTCCAACCATAATTAGCCGCTAGGGATAGTATCACCTTAACTGTATTCATTTTTGCAACTGGAGCAAACGTTTCCATGTAATCCACTCCATAAGTTTGAGTGAATCCCTTAGCTACTAACCTTGCTTTATATCTCTCAATGGATCCATCAGCCTTGTATTTTATAGTATATACCCACTTGCATCCTACTGTTTTTTTTCCATTTGGGAGAGTAACCAAATCCCAGGTGCTATTTTTTTTTAATGCTTCCATTTCTAAGTCCATGGCTTGTTTCCATTTCCTATCAGTCAATGCCTCAGATAGGGAGGTAGGTGTGGCTGTAGTGTTTAGGCTTGTGAGGAAGGCTTTATGGGTAGGTGAGAATTTTTTAAATGATAGGTAACTACCCTTGATCCTTTAATCTCCACTGAATCAATCTCTGATTTTCCCACTGTACAAGAACCCGAATCTATCTTGCTCAATATACTCTTTGAACATTGCTGAATCTGCTGGGCACTTGGCTTTTATGACCCTGTAGTGATCTAACTCCATCCACAATGATTTGAGTTGATTGGCGTACTCTGTAACAGTCTTGTTTCCCTGTTTTGCAGCCATAGTCTTCACCTTCACGTCATATATTTGAGCAGCATCTTTAGCTTTGGAGTATGTCTCCTCCATGGCCTTCCAAATCTCCTTTGTAGAATTAAGAAACATACAAGTATCAGTGATTTCTGGGATCATTGAGTTCCATAGCCATGCCATGATCATAGAGTCCTCTTCGTCCCATTTTTTAAATTTGGGATCTCCTTCTTTGGGGGCGTCATCAGTCAAGTGGTTAGCTTTCCCTTTACCTTTCAAAGTTCTGCCAACAAGCTGGGACCATTTCAAGTAATTCTTCCCATTCAATCGGTAGGCAGTGTTGATGTTCTGCAGCTCTTCCTGAGTTTTCTGCACCACTTCATCAGTTTCCTGAGTTTTCTGCACCACTTCATCAGTTGGGTTTGCCATGGCCACAACAGTACAACAACCTCAATGCAGTGAGGATGTATTTGATTGTTGCGACGACAACAAAGGAACAACACTGCAAATCACAGCAGCAATGAAGGCTGCCCTGAAAGGAATGATGGACAGCAATGAAGGCTGAAAAGAAAAAAGGATGGTTAGCAGCAATGAAGGCTGCCGACTAGGGTTTTTTGGTTTGCGCAGTCAGAGGCGGCTCCCAGAATTTGAGAGCTCTGATGCCATCTCAGAAATTATGGTAGAATAAATTGATTTTCTTATATCGATTATGCTGAGAATACATCAGTCATATATACAAGGCTAGAAAGCTATTTTAGGAAATACAATAACACCTAAACTATCAGATCCCTATGATCCAGGGATATTTCCCTCATACTATAATTGTAATCTGCTAAATAAGGAAATACTACAACTAATAAAACACTGATTCTGACAGAAATAATACAGCTAATAAAACAGATTCTGACAGATACATCTCTTTATCAACTGGTGGACTCTCTTTTTCCTCCTATTTTCACATTAGATTTCATAGGAGTGTCTGCTGACCGGCATCCTAACATTCCTGTTTCTTGAAGTAAATTATGAGTATATTTCCTTCGAGACAAATAAATTCCAAATTTTGATCGTGCCACTTCCATTCCAAGAAAATACCTTAATTGACCAAGGTCTTTAACTTCAAATTCCTTAGCTAGTAATAATTTTAACCCTTCAATTCCAGGATAGTTATCATCTGTAATAATAATGCCGTCTACGTAAACAATGAAGATGGTTACCTTGCCTTCCTCCGAATGCTTTAAGAACATTGTGTGGTCTGTTTGGCATTGAGAGAAATCATGCATCCTAACCACTCGTGTAAGCCTATCAAACTAAGCCTGTGGGGATTGCTTGAGCCCGTATAGTGATCTTTTGAACTTACATACCTTGCCCGAGTTTTCTGACGTCTCAAGTCCAGGTGGTATTCTCATGTAAACATCTTCTTCAAGTTCACCATTTAGGAAAGCGTTTTTTATATCTAGCTGTTGAAGTGGCCAATCCAAATTTACTGCCAAGGAAAGGAGAACACGAACTGAGTTTAATTTTGCTACAGGTGCAAAGGTCTCTTCATAATCCACCCCATAAGACTGAGTGAATCCTTTTGCCACCAATCAAGCTTTATACCTGTTCACACTTCCGTCTACATTATATTTCACCGAGAATATCCATTTACATCCAATTGACTTCTTTCCATCTAGAAGGTGACAGAGCTGCCATGTACCATTCTTTTCTAGTGCCTTGATTTCTTCCACAATCGCAACCTTCCACTCTGGAACTAGGATAGCTTCATAGAAATTTTGAGGAATGTGGGTGCTGTCCACTGAGTTGATGAAATTCTTGTACTCCTGCGACAATTTTTCACTAGAAACATGGTTTCCAATTGAATGTTTGGTACAAGACCTCACTCCTTTTCTTATGGAAATAGGTAAGTTTAAGTTCTGGTCATAAGTGTCATTATCCAATAAATTAGAAGATGAGTCAATGCATGGTAATTTACCGTGAGTAGGTTTAGAATCTGAATTTTGGGCAGAGCCTTGGTTTTGCTTCGGAAGAGTGCATGTTTCTACTTCCTTAAGAGTTTGAAGCTTGTTTTTCTTGTGTATACTTGTACTTCTTTTCTTCCATTTGTTGTCTTGGTAACGTCAAGAGTGGTTGCTTGCTGGTCCAATTTAGGTTCAACTATTATTTGGGCAGATTCTGAATTTTTAGTGGTTGAGCCAGGTTTCGGTGGGTTAGATTTTGGGACAGATTCTTGCGGGACAGATTCTGGTACAGTATCTGGAACGGTTTCTGGGACAGATTGCGGCGGTACAGATTCTGATACAGTATCTAGAACGGTTTTTGGGACAGATTCAGGTACATTTTTTGGAACGTTTTCTGGGACAGATTGCAGGACATATTTTGGTATAATAATTTCCCAAGGTTGGTGTTCATCAATTGTCACTTTCTCCCCCTGAATGGCAACCTTGGAATAAAAGGCATTCCTTTCATAAAATGTGACATCTATAGTGTGATAGATTTGTCTTTTTTGAGGATAATAACATTTATATCCTTTCTTGGTAGGAGAGTATCCCAAAAATATACATTTGATGGCTTTTGGGTCCAGCTTGTTGGGATTTGGTTTTTGATCATGTACAAATGCAGTACATCCAAAAATCTTTGGTGGGAGATTTGTGATGAGTTTAGTCGAAGGATAAAAGGACAAGAGGGTTTGGTGAGGTGTGTTTAGATTGAGTGTTTTGGAGGGCATTCTATTTATTAGGTACGATGAAGAAAGAACTACATCTCCCCAAAAATGGCTAGGTACATTCATGGACAACATAAAGGCTGAGTGACTTCTAATAGGTGTCTATTTTTCCTCTATGCTGTTTCATTTTGTTGGGGAGAATATGGACATGAAGTTTGGTGTACAATCCCATTTTTGGCAAGGTATGTACCAAGAGTGTGGTGGAAGTACTCCCCTCCATTATCAGTTCTTAGGATTTGAATGTTGCTTTGAAATTGGGTTTGAACCATTTTATGGAAGTTCTCAAATATACCCCCTACCTCTGACTTTTCTTTCATGAGAAACACCCAAGTGACTTTTGTATGATCATCAATAAAGGTGACAAATCACTTTGACCCAGTAATATTGCTCACTCGTGAAGGTCCCTACACGTCACTATGAATAAGGGTGAAAGGTTTAGATGACATATAAGGTTGTATGGAATAATGAGACTTGGTCTGTTTGGCTAATTCGCACGCTTCACATTTGAAAAAACCAAAATCTTTATTAAATAATGATGGAAACATGTTTTTCAAATATATAAAATTTGGGTGTCCTAGGCGATAATGCCATAACATTACATCATTCTCATTCTTTGATGAACATGTAAGGGCAGCCTTGTATGATCTTTTATTTTGTTCTTCAACTTTAGGTAGTAAATACCTGCACTCTCCTCAGCATTGCCAATCATCTTCCCCGAATTTATATCCTGAAATTCGCACAAATTTAGTAAAAACTTAGCAGTACATCCCAAATTTTTGGTTAATTTACAGATAGACAACAAGCTGCAATTTAATTTTGGAACATGTAAAACTGAATCAAGAGTAATATCTTTAGTGATAATCATTGAACCTTTACCAGCCACTTTAGAGGTAGTACCATCTGCTATTCGAACAAAAGATCCATCTTGACAGGGAGTGTATTTGGTAAATACATTGATGTCCCCAATCATGTGATCCGATGCGCCGGAATCAACATTCCATTAGTTTGTTTTCTGGTGATTAACATGAAGGGCAATAGAAAAATTACCTTTTTGGGCAAGAGTAGCAATGGAATAAGTACTAGTGTTTTGTATTGCTTGTTGCATCATATTCTACAACATCTCTATTTGTTCTTTGTTGAAAGGGTTTGCCTCTGCAGTACTTATGGATTTGCTTTCATCAACAGCAGTAGCATATGCGCGTGTATCCTTGAATCGTGGTTTCAGATCCGTGGGTTTCCCGTGAAGCACCCAGCATGTATCCTTTGTATGTCTGGGACGCTTGCAGTGATCACACCATCCTCTACCTTTCTTTGGTGGGTCTCTTGCTACAAGGGCAGAACCTTCAATGTTTGCACTTTGACTTCCCAGCATAACTTTTCTTCTACTTTCTTCCCTTCTTACTTCTGCAAATGCTTCACGAATGCTAGGGAGAGGTTTAGTTCCAAGAATCCTTCCCCTTACTTCATCTAAATTTTTATTCAATATCAATAAAAATTGATAGATTTTATCTTTCTCGATCAATTTTTTTGTAGATTTTTTCATCTTCCGAACACTTCTACTCTGTGACAGCATAGATGTCGAGTTGCTGCCAATACTTTGTGAGAGTGTGATAGTACTCCGTTACTAGAGAGTCTCCTTGCTGAAGATTATGTAAGAGACTTTTGATCTCAAATATGGCTGAAGTGTTGTCCACATTTGAGTAGGTCTCCTTGGCTGCATTCCAGATTTCTGCAGCATTGCCATAATACATGAAATTTTCACCACACTCATTTGTCATGGAGTTGAGTAACCATGACATCACAAGATTGTTTTCAAGTTTCCACTTTGCATGGTTTGAATCAGTCTTTGCTTGCTGCTTAGCGTCGCCGGTGATGTAGTCTTCCATTCTCTTTCTTTTGAAGAAGAGTCGGACAAATCTAGACCAGTGTGTATAATTCTGTCCATTGAGCTTGTAAGTAATGAGAATTGTCTCATTATGACTGTTGGTGTTTCCAGTCCCTGCCTTTGGATCAGCATCTGAGATGCTTGAGCTGTTTGTTTTTTCCTCCATGAGAAAACTCTATTTTTTTTTCCGGATCAGAACGGTAGCTCTGATACTATGTAGAAATTCTGTATTTCTTATTGAATTTGTACATAATAGAATAGGATATATATAGCCTAGGGAATAAAAGTAACTAAAGAAACTAATTAAGTCCTAATTAACTCAAATTAATTCCTATATACAAGAATGAAAATATTCTATATGGCTGTATAAATAAGTATAAATGTCTTCATATAATACAACTATAAAATCTGCATTGCTGTCCCTTATTAATGGCTGCATAGCTGTGTCTTAATGGTTGCAGATCAGCAACCAACAGTATGCATATATTTGTCAGGATCTTTATGCATCCAAATTACTTTTTTGCAGCCAGTTGAACTCTGGAGTGGTAAGCAGTTATTTAGCATTTTATTGCGCCCACATGCAAATGTGAGGGTGTATGTGAACCTGACTGTAAAGGAGAAAACACACAGCTCAAAGCTTGATGACAGAAAAAGAGAAATGAAAACAATGTGCCCGAATGATGGATTTGTTTACTTTCGCAATAGTGAGTTAATCTCCGGGCAACTTGGAAAGGTGACTCTAGGTTGGTCATTCTAAATTTACTTTTAACCTTTTGCTAATTTTATTTCATAGTTTTCTCAAGAAGACTGAATGAGTATCAATGAACTCAAATATACATGATTAACTTATATTACTATATATTTGTCAAGAAACAATCTACTAAACATGCTTAAGCTTTCCTTAAATTATCTGAATTTGGGTAAGCAGTCGAGTGGAATGGTGAAAGTTTCAACAATTAGGTAAAGTAATAATTGGAGCATTTTTTATTGTTATTTAACCATTTAGTGGCCACATGGCTACTTTCCTTGGTCTCTAGAGGACTTACTTGACTTGGTTTCAAGTTGCTAATGCAAGCGGGGTTAATGATTCTAACATCAGACATCAGACATCAGGGTTATGCCTTTATATATTGAGTTGTTAAATTTTCCGAGGATGATTTAAGGTCATGTTTTCTTATCTATCGTATTTTATACGTATATATGCACATGTTTAATTATACTTATATATTTTTCCAGATAGGATTTTAGTTTCCATGTTTTATTCCCTGTTTTCAGTGTTGTAAAGCTGAAGCTGCTTCAAGTGTTTTTGCAAATATTTCCACATCTATCAAAATTCTGTTATTCTGTGTAGTATTGGCCACTTTACATGTTCCCTTTTTAAAATCATTTTGATGATTGGACGATTTAGTGGTCTAACATCTTTTTTTTCAAATTGCCTTTAATTTAATGCACCACATACTATTAACTTAAAGCTTTTGAACATTTACTAATTTGAGTCTCTGATTTCTTTGATACATGCTTTGTCCGACTTGCCTAAGCTTTTATGTGACATGGTTTAGAATATATTGTCGAACACCTTTTAAAGGTTTTTTAAGCTTAAAGCAGCTTCTATACCTAAAAAATATCGAGCCAACCATTTTCTTCTAAAAACATGTTCAGGCCAGATTTCATGCAATATAGGTCTCATAACAATAAATTTCCCTGAGTTTTGTGATTTCTCAACTAACCATTAATTTATTTTAATTATTTTTTTAAAATGAGTCCGAATCAGTGATCTAGCTACATTTTTATACTTTAGCAAACTTAGGTTGTTATAATAAGTTGTAGTTTTAATTGTCCAAATTCTTTTTACCCTTGATGTATTCATTCATTTGCATTTAAGTTGGTTACCTGCTTTCTTTTGCATGGTTGCAGGAAATGGCAATAAGGATGGACTTTTCTCTGTGTTACTAAGAGACTATAAATGTGATGCTGCTGCTTCATGCATGAATCGTCTTGCTAAATTAAGGTAATTATGTTTGAGTTAATTAGAAAATGATGGTTTAAATACAAAGAAATGGTACTCCCTATGGCTTGATTTATAAGCAACTTTCTCTATTTTCACACTTATTAAGAAAGCCTAGTTTTATGAAAAGTCAAATGGCATGTACTAAGATACCCTGAATGAAATACCAATTAAAAAAAGTAGGAATTGCACTTACACGTGTTTTTTGCTAATTAATATTAACACGTTATTCATGCAAGAAATGGTTCTAGCATTTAATAGGAGATTAAATATTTATAAATTTAATATGAAATTTCATCCGTATCCTATTTAAAATTTGGCATTGAGATTAAGAGCCCAAACACTAGTACTCTTTGCAATTTTGTTATGACTTCACATATTTTTATGAAAATTTGGGTGATAATTCACATTTTGAAATTGAAAATTTTGAATGATAATATTTCTTGGTTTTAGTTTCATGTTCTCTTCTTATTCTTCTATAGTTCTAAAATTATAGCCAATACCCAAATTTGTAAATAAAATAACCAATTTATCTATAAATTTAAGATCAAAATCAACGCCAAATGTATTAATAAAACAACCATATTTTCTTTTGTTTTAATTTTTATAAATGTTTGCAAGTTAATTGAGCTAAATTGAAACAACATTGGTCACAAGAAAAAGCAGAAGGAAAAAAATAGAGATTAATTCATATGTGAATTGTTGATTATTCTCGGGAGACAAAACTCCATTGTCCAACTAGAAGTGTATTAGAATATGACTATTAAATTTTAGTTGAATTTTAAAGAAAAGGTGTTTTTGGAATAAAGGTATTAAATATAGTTGAATTTATGAGACCAAAAATAATGCTATTTAAGTATAATATCTGTTGAAAAATAGCTGCCAGTCTACGCCTTTTGATGTTGCAGTTGGAGTCTGTTAGATGGATTGATTTACGAGTTTCATAAAGTATATGATCATATTTGCTCTGATGCAGTGCTCGGTGGATAGGTAACCATGGGTTCTCCATAGGCATTGATGACGTCCAACCTAAAGTGATACTGATCCACCGGAAAAATGAAACGATTGACAAGGGTTATGATGACTGTGATCGTTTCATAGAAGATTTTGATAAAGGAAAGCTAAAACTAGCAGCTGGTTGTGATGCTGCTCAAACATTAGAGTCTAATATATTTCGTACATTAAATAATTTGCGTGAGGCAACAGGAAAGGTATCCATTATTTTTCATTAAGTACTATGTCTTTTATTATGACATGTCTCTTTTATTTGTTTGAGGACCCTCTGAGCCCTGTGGGCAGAAAAACAACTTTATTTTGATTCTCCTTGTCTATAATTTCTTATATTTCTCAGGTTTGCATGCAAACATTACACTGGAGAAATAGTCCATTGATCATGTCACAGTGTGGCTCCAAAGGATCTCCTATCAACATCTGTCAAATGGTTGCCTGTGTTGGTCAACAGTCAGTTGGAGGTTGTCGTGCTGCTAATGGGTTCTTAGATCGGAGTCTTCCACATTTCCCTAAAAAAGCAAAAACCCCTGCTGTATGTTCAGTTCTTGTGATTTGCAACTCTATTATTTAGTGTTTATGTAAAACCCAATCCCAACTCATTCTTTATTGGTTATTTTCCTCGTCAACTTCTATACCCTTTCCATATTGCATTTATGTATATAATATCATCAGTAACTTGACTAATAATGGGTAGCTAACGGGAAGAAAATATTTCTTAGACATCATATCTATCTAGAAAGACTGCTTAGTTCTCTTACAATTTTTAAAATTTCTTATGTTGAAAGTTGTGATAAGTCATGTGAAAAATGGTTTGACCAAATGTCACTGATGTTGCCAAATAACAAGGATGATAAGATCTTATATAAATACAAAATAAGGATACACAAAATAATAAACAGGGAGATAGAAAATGTTAAGAGACCCACATCGGACAATATATGACATGAACGTGTGTTTATAAGTGGGGGTAATCCTCACTCTACCAGCCGGTTTTGTAGGGTTGAGTTAGGCCCAACCACATTTTTAAACATGGTATCAAAGTCTCGTTTAAGATCCGGTGGGCCATCTTCTATGATTTCCGCTATCGGGACACCCACCATTTATTTCCACGCATCCGTTGTTCAGTCCTGAGCGTGAGGGGGTGTGTTAAGAGACCCACATCGGACAATATATGACATGAACATGTGTTTATAAGTGGGGGTAATCCTCACTCTACCAGCCGGTTTTGTAGGGTTGAGTTAGGCCCAACCACATTTCTAAACAGAAAAAAACAGGGTTTGGGAATTCCTTCATCATCAAAACAACTACGGAAGGAGAGGGCTGCATACTAAGAGTTAGTGCTTCGGCTTCGCACTAATAGAGATTAGGGTCTCAATAGAGAGCACTAGAGTTTGCAGTCACACTAGAGAGAGGATGAAGGTGAGGCATGAGCTTGTAGAGAGCAGTGGTTTGACAAAGTGAGGGTTTGGGATTTCACAGAGAGAAGGGGTGAGAGGATTTTGATGTGTGACTAAGCCAAATGATAAGAAAACCTATTATCAAGATAGCGGTCTTATTTGTACTCCATATGTCTCGTCCCAAGACAACCTTGCAGAATTTCTAACTTAGTGACTGAACAACAATAACTTTGAAAGAATTTGTTTCCAAGCTGGGAATAATAGGTATTTATTCACCAGCTTGAAGGGGTGCCAACATAGTTGGTATTTATTCACCAGTTGTTTTTGGTTGTTTTCTTCATTATGCATTACTGTTTGTTGCTGTTTCCTACCCTTTTTAAACTGCTATATTCTTTTTGATGCAGGCTAAAGGTTTCGTTCGTAATTCCTTCTACTCTGGATTGTCAGCTACTGAGTTTTTCTTCCATACCATGGGAGGGAGAGAGGGGCTCGTTGATACAGCGGTAGGGTTCATATTTTGAGTATAATACTAATTGATATTACTTGCTACTTCTAATGCTAAGATTTATATGGATTTGATTCTTTGATTCTAACAAAAATGATTAAGTCAAATATTATGGATTTCAACAGCCACTGATAGTGGTAAACAGGGTGCATTCACCTTGGGTTGTTGGGCATTTTAGTTAATTTTTTTTAATCATTTCCTGGGATGAAAAATCATTGGAGTAAATTTTATAGTTTCTTTGCTACTTGTGGTTTTGTAGGTCAAAACTGCAGACACTGGATATATGTCTCGTAGATTAATGAAAGCTCTAGAGGACTTATTTTTACATTATGATTACACTGTAAGAGATACCAATGGTAGTATTGTTCAGTTTTGTTATGGAGATGATGGCATGGATCCAGCTGGCATGGAAGGAAAAAATGGAAAACCATTAAATTTTGATCGGTTATTTCTCAGAAGCAAGGTTTAAAAGCTTCCTTTGTTGTTTTATTGAGTTTCTTTAAGATTTTCTTGGCTTTTGCAATTTCCTGAAAAGACTGGTTCTTGTTAAATTCTTCTATTTCTCTCTGAATTCTACTTTGCCTATAAATTGTAGGCCATATGTCCTCCTGAGGGAGATGATGTAATCTTATCTTCTTCAGATGTGCATAAAGTACTTCAAGAGAAGCTTTCTGATGTTGGTATGTCTAATTTAGTGGAAAAGGATGCTTCAGAAAATGATATAATGTCAGAGTTGGGTTTCTCTGCGGATTTCATTCAATCTCTACAATCCTTTGTCGAAAAAAATACAAAATTAGCAGAAACTATCTCCGAGGGCGATTCTACAAATCTAAAGAACCTGAGTAACTTTATTCCAAAAATATCTGGGATCAGTCGCAGACAACTAGAGGTATATATGGTCTTGGAATAATATTTCTTCTTGGTGTTATTCTTTTTTGCTTTCATTTGGTCATTTTAATCTTGCTGTTTCATGAGCAAGTCTTAGCAATCTGATTTGCGTATGCTAAATATATTTGTTATTTTTCTTTTGATACCGTGTTTTCTATATTGTGGAAGTGTTTTAAGAAAGAATTGAAAGGAATATCTAAACAATTTAAAGAGTTCTAATTTGTTTTTGTTTCAATGATGGACAGCTAGCAAGAACTTGGCAATTCTGATTTAAGTAAAATATTTTTTCTGAAACTAATATGATTATGTAGCCCAGGTTCAATATAACCAATAATAGTTAAAAAATTTACTTTAATTTTTTATAGAAAAATTCATTAAAACATAGTGAAGAAAGGGTTAGGAAGTTAAGAAATTAGTCAGGTGAACTTACTTCTTTTTCTTCTCAACGAAAAAACATGTTTTTTTGTTAATTGTGGTCTTGTTGATGGGGCTGGGACTTATTGTTTTGTGTTGTAAGCTGTTGGTCTCATTGGCAATTCTTGTGCACTGATGTAGTTGTTTGGTCACAACAAATACAATTGAACTTAAGGTTTTGCCTCCATATTTTCCTAAAGTTTCACGTGTTTGTTTTTATTGGTCTGATTATAATTCCATCACATATGCTCTTTATATTCAGGTTTTTCTAGATATTTGTCTATCACGTTATCGTATCAAAAAAATTGAGGCTGGAACTCCAATTGGTGCAATTGGGGCTCATAGTATTGGAGAACCTGGGACTCAGATGACTTTGAAAACTTTTCACTTTGCTGGGGTTGCAAGCATGAGTATCCTTTATTTGACTTTGTTGTCCACTATGTTAATCATTAATGCTTTACTGGAAAACCCCAAGGATTGGCCTGATGATGAAAGCTTGGGACCTAAGAGTGTGCTCCTCTCTACGTTTCAGGTTCAAATCCCTCAGATGCCAACAATTCATGTGTTGGGCCGGTTTATACAGGGTTTTTATCCGACTGTAATTGGGTCCCCCACTAGCAGTGTGATTGGTCCCTCAAGATCAATCTGTCTTTAGGCCGGAGACCGAGTTTTGAAAAACAGTTTTGCTGGAATTTCAGCATTCTGTTGTATGCTGATTGGTTTTGAATGTTGTTCCTTAACCTGTCATTAGATGTTACTCTTGGAGTTCCTCGCATCATAGAAATCATAAATGGAGCACCAAATATTAAAACACCGATCATCACTGCAATACTTGAGAGGGATGATAATGCAAATATTGCAAGGGTGGTGAAAGGTCGCATAGAAAAAACAAATTTAGGCCAGGTATGCAGTTGTAGCAAAAAAGTATCACTAAGCTATCCCCATATTATTTGTCAGTTATATTTTTATTTCGATGCTTATCAATTCTATCCAATTATTCAATTCATTTGTTCAGATTTCTCGAGTTTTTTTTTTCTTTAAAAAATTACTGTATATGTTGTTCTTGTTTTGGTAGTGTTATGTAATATTTTTGTATATGTAGTTATGAGCCATATATTTTATTATTAGTAGTGAGTATATTCAGAGCTTTATTTAAAGCCAATTTGGTAGAGTGTAGTGTAGTCAAGAGCTTTACACAATTATAAGGGAACTTTTTTACTGCATAGCTCTGGTCTCGAGTATGCTTATGAATTTGAATTTTGGGAACATGAGCACCCTTTGAGCTAACTTTTGAGGTTGAGATCCAAACATATTTAACAGTATAAAAGTGGCTAATGTGAAACTGCTTGGTAGGAAGATGAAACAAGTAAAGTTATGCCTCTAAAAATGGACTTTTCGCAAAACAAATGCTAGAAAAAACTTTTTGATAATTAGTGTACTTTTCCGACTTCATTCTTTATAATTAAGTTTATGTTTCTTTTATTGGATTCTTTTATCAGGTAAATTTTCTTAAGCATTGTAATCAGTTTGTTAACTTAATCATATCTTTCAGTTATCAACCATTATTTTTCCCACAAAATATTAGTTATCAATCATGCATATGCATATATATTATTGTTAAACTGTTATTTCTATCCTTTCGTTAATCATGTTGAGGTGCCAACATAGCAGGGGTGTCTAATGATGCTTTGACATGTCAAATTTGGTTATAAAACAACTCCTTTGTTAGGCCCCAGTGCTGGACCAACCATCTTCTAGTATATTCTTGAAATATCTAATCTCAAACTTTACCACTTATGATATAGTGTTATCAGTTAGCAGTGGCTAAGTTCTGAGCCATTCAGTTATGCTGAGCTGGCATAGTTTGTTATAGTTTGTTATGCTGAGCTGGCATAGTTTGTTATAGTTTGTTATGCTTAGCTGGCATAGTTTGTTATAGTCTGTTATGCTGTATTCACTATATAAGTGACTCTCTTGTATTTCATTCATTTAAGAAATACAATATGAAATTCCTAACTACCCTTTCCAACAGATTCTGAGATTTTATCATGGTATCTAGAGCTTTTCTATCCTTTTCTTCGATCCAGATCTAAATCTCCTCCATGGCGTCGCCGTTTAACAGCGACGGTGCTTTTCCTTCTTCTCAGGTCAAGCTTTCGCATCTGATCTCAGTTAAGCTTGACAATAAAAATTTTAAGCAGTGGAAGCAACAGATCGACGGTGTTATTCGTGGTCACAAGCTTCAACGCTTCGTCACTGTGCCAGTTGTTCCACCACAGTTTCCGTCTAGCTCTGACGCTGCACTCACCGGAGCTAACTCAGCTTATCTAGATTGGGAGCAACAAGATGCACTTATCGGCACTTGGCTTCTTTCCACAATTTCTGATTCTCTTCTTCCCAAACTAGTGGATTGCCGTCACTCTTGGCAAGTCTGGACTGAAGTTCACCGGTACTTCGCCACTCTTCTCACCACCAAAGCACGTCAACTCCGGTCGGAATTGCATCGCATCACGAAAGGATCACTCATGGTTACGAAATTCATGGTCCGTGTTCGCGAAATCAGTGATTCGCTGATTTCTGTTGGAGATCCAGTTCCGCAGCGTAACCTAATTGAGATCGTGCTTGATGCACTACCGGAAGAGTATGATCCTATTGTTGCTGCGGTTAATAGTAAAGAAGATCTCAGCTCTCTGGATGAGCTTGAATCGAGTCGTCTTGCGCATGAATCGCGCCTTGAGAAGCACCATAAAGCTGTTCTCCCTGAGCCGGCGACGGTAAATCTGACTCAAGCAGCACCGGTAGGTTCACCAAGTGTCTCTGAGCAGTCCGTCACCAGAACGGAGTCGTTTCCTCAGGGCACTAGTCATATTATTGCGCACGCTGAAAATCACGGTCAAAATCCAAGCGGAAGTCGTTTTGGCCGTGGTAGTGGTCGTTTTGGTCGTGGTGGAGGTCGTTTTGGTAGATCTCAATGCCAGATTTGTCACAAATCTGGACATGATGCCTCCATCTGCTATCATCGTTACTCTGCAGCTTCGTTTGCTCCTCAACGAGCTTCCTTCAATCCCTTTATGCTGCCTGCGCGTCCTGTGTATCAACCATCCTTTGGTTATGCTGCTCCTAGGCCACCACCTCAACGTCCTACTCAGCCTCAAGCATTCTTCACTGGTATGGATCCCTCATTCAGCAATCAATGGTAGTATCCTGATTCAGGTGCGTCTCACCACGTCACACCCGATGCTTCAAATCTGTCTGACTCTATTTCGTTGCCGGGATCTGAGAACGTGTATATGGGAAACGGCCAAGGTCTGTCTATAAACTCTGTAGGCTCTATGTATTTTCCTTCACCTACTTGCCCTAACATGCCTCTCGCCCTACACAATCTATTACTTGTGCCTAAAATCACTAAAAACCTTATCAGTGTCAGCAAGTTTGCACAGGACAATAATGGTTTCTTTGAGTTTCACCCTAAATTTTGTCTTGTAAAATCTCAGGATTCCTCTAAAATACTTCTGCGTGGCTGTGTTGGTGCTGATGGTCTATACAAGTTCTCCAATCCGTCTGCTCAAATGTCTCAGTTGTGTCCTAGTCCCAGTTCCTCAGTACATTGTAATCTAAGTACACCATGTAATAGTGATCTTAGGACCATTACTCATAATGATAGTACTCATTCGTGTACTGTTAACTCATCTATAAATAAAATTGATTCAGTTTGCCCTACTTTTCCTGAAATTAATGTTGCTGCTCTCAATACTTCATCTCTTATTTCAATAGTAAGTATGCTCTCTGGCACTCTCGTTTAGGCCATCCTCATCACCATGCACTTACAGAAGTGTTAAAACTTTGTCACATTCCTATCCCATCTAAGCCTATTGGTGATATCTGTCATGCATGTTGTTTGGGCAAATCTCACCGACTGCATGCACCTTTATCCAATACTGTGTATAGTCATCCTTTTGAACTTGTTGTTTGTGACTTATGGGGGCCTGCCCCTGAACAATCTTCAAGTGGCTTTACTTATTTTTTGACGTGTGTCGATGCCTACTCTAGATTTGTGTGGGTCTTTCCTCTTAGGTTAAAATCTGATACACTGACGGAATTCATTCATTTCAAATCTATGGTTGAGCTGCAGTTTAATTGTAAAATCAAAACCGTTCAAAATGATGGTGGGGGTGAATTTAGGCCTTTTACCAAGTATCTCCAAGAACTAGGTATCCTCCATAGGCTCACCTGTCCCCATACTCATCATCAAAATGGCTTAGTTGAACGTAAACATCGTCACATTGTAGAAACCGGACTTGCACAGTCCACACTTCCCTTAAAATTCTGGGATCATGCCTTTGTAACTGCTGCCTCTTTGATCAATAGGCTCCCAAGTCCTACTCTTGAAAACTCCTCACCCTATTTCAAACTTCTCCATAAATATCCTGATTGCACATGTCTAAGAGTCTTTGGCTGTGCTTGTTTCCTTTTCCTTCGTCCCTACAATGCTCACAAACTTGATTATAGGTCTAAGGAATGCATTTTCCTAGGGTACTCCGCCGTTCATAAGGGGTACAAAGGTCTGGCTGCTAATGGACATATCTATATTTCTAAGGATGTCCTTTTTCATGAAACAAGATTTCCCTATTCCTTTTTATTTCCATCTTCTACTTCTCTTCCCACTACTTCCTCTACCTCTACTGCTTCTGCTTCTTCCTGGTTTATGGCAACAGCAGCTGCTCCTGCTCCTACTCCTAGTTCCCTCAACTCTTCTAGTCCTCCACCCTCTCTTCCTCCCACTCCCATGTCCTTAGTCAGCCCTACTGAGGATGTTGTCTCTTCTCCTCTCAGTCCTCTTCCAAATTCTGCTGCTGTTAGCTCACCTAATACCCCTATAGCCTCATCTTCTCCTGGCCTCATTAGTTCTGACATAGCTGAACTAAGCACCATATCTCCCTCTTCCTCTACTGCAGCATCTCCTGCCAGTCCTATTGTCATCCCTTCTAACCCCTCCCAACCTTTTATTCACCCTCTCAATACTCATGTAATGCAAACAAGAGCCAAAAGTGGCATTACTCAACCAAGACTTAACCCTACCCTTTTACTTACACACGTGGAACCAACTTCTGTCAGACAGGCCTTGGCTGTCCCACACTGGTTTCAGGCAATGAAAGATGAATTTCAGGCTCTTTTGAAAAATCAGACATGGACTCTGGTGTCTCCATCTGACTCAAGGAAGCCCATTGGTTGCAAATGGGTATTTCGGGTCAAGGAAAATTCTGATGGCTCCATAAACAAATACAAAGCCAGGCTTGTGGCCAAAGGCTTTCACCAACAAGCTGGTAGTGATTTTCAGGAAACATTTTCTCCAGTTATCAAGCCTGTTACAGTCAGGACTGTTCTCACTCTTGCTGTTACTCATGGGTGGATCATTCAGCAAATAGATGTGAACAATGCTTTTCTTAATGGCAATCTTGAGGAGGAAGTTTACATGCAACAACCCCCTGGGTTTGAAGCATCTGATAAGACTCTTGTGTGCAAGTTAAACAAAGCCATTTATGGTCTTAAGCAGGCTCCTAGGGCCTGGTTTGACAAGCTCAAAGGAGCTTTACTGCAACATCAGTTTAAGGCCAGCAGGTGCGATCCCAGCCTATTTTTCCTCCACACCAACAACTTTCATATTGTTGTCTTGGTCTATGTTGATGATATTATCGTCACTAGAAACTCTCCATCATTTATCACTTCCTTGATTAAGAGCTTAAATGTTGCCTTCTCTCTCAAAGAACTTGGAAAGTTGGATTATTTCCTAGGAATTGAGGTCTCTCATCTTTCTAATGGTTCTTTGTTTCTCTCTCAAACCAAGTATGTGAGTGACTTGTTGGCTAAAGTCAATATGCTTAATGTAAATGGGATGCCTACTCCTATGATCTCTAGCAGCAAGCTCTCAAAGGTTGGCTCTGACAGTGTTTCTGATCCTGCTTTGTATCGGTCAGTTGTTGGGGCACTGCAGTATGCAACTTTGACAAGACCAGAAATCTCCTTTTCTGTAAACAAAGTGTGTCAGTTTTTATCTAATCCTCTTGAAGAACACTGGAAGGCAGTCAAACGTATTTTGAGGTATCTAAGTGGCACTTTGTACCATGGTCTTCTTCTCCAACCCGCTCAAGCTCATCATCCTCTTTCCTTGCTTGGGTTTTGTGATGCCGATTGGGCTTCTGATCCGGATGACAGAAGGTCCACTTCTGGTGCTTGTGTTTTCCTTGGTCCCAATTTAATATCTTGGTGGTCTAAAAAGCAGCAGCTGGTTGCTAGGTCAAGTGCAGAGGCTGAATACAGGAGCATGGCACAACTTGCTGCAGAGATATTGTGGGTTCAGTCCCTGCTAAGGGAGCTTCACTGCAACTTTCAAACTCCTAAAATTCTGTGTGACAACCTCAGCACGGTTACACTTGCTCACAATCCAATCCTCCACAATAGAACCAAACATATGGAGTTGGACATTTTCTTTGTCAGAGAGAAGGTGCTCAGCAAAAATCTTGTTGTAGCTCATGTTCCTGCTCATGATCAGTGGGCAGATGTGTTCACCAAGCCCTTATCAGCTATGAAATTTCTACCTCTTCGTGACAGGTTAAGAGTGGTCAACAAACAAAACTTGATTGACACACCCTCAACTTCTAAGGGGGAATGATAGAGATATATATGATATAGTGTTATCAGTTAGCAGTGGCTACGTTCTGAGCCATTCAGTTATGCTGAGCTGGCATAGTTTGTTATAGTCTGTTATGCTGTAAGCACTATATAAGTGACTCTCGTATTTCATTCATTTAAGAAATACAATATGAAATTCCTAACTACCCTTTCCAACAGATTTTGAGATTTTATCATGTTCCAATCTATGCAGGTTGCAAAGAATATTCAAGTTGTTTACACTTCAAGATCAGCGGCAATTTTAATCTCGCTGGACATGAAAATAATCGAAGATGCACATCTGAATATAGATGCTAATACTGTGAAACAATCAATTTTGCAATCTGGAAATCTGAAGTTGAAGTCAGAGGTGAAAAGTAAATATTGTAATAATGATTTTTTTTTGGGTTCATGCCTCTAATATTCAAAACTTTTGTTATGCAGAATATTAAGGTTTTGGATATGAAAAAGCTTCAAGTGGATGCCCGTGTTGCTAACCGAAATGAAATCCTTTTTCAACTTAACAATCTAAAAAATTTGCTTCCATCAGTTGTAGTGAAGGTATATATTTATGTGTATGTATGTATATGTTATACTTTAATGATAGTTGATAGAGTGTTGGTTTTGTCTGGCTTTGTGTTTTATATTCAGATGGGAAAACACCTCTTTTTTTGTCTTTGCAGGGAGTTAAAACTGTCGAAAGAGCTGTCCTAGAAATAAAAAAAGATGAAAAAGCTGAGACTTACAATTTGCTGGTGGAAGGGTTAGTACATCCTCTGTATTTTGTTATATACTTTTAATTTTCACGGTGGCATGTGTTTCCTCCAATACCCTGTATATACCTTATTATTGGACTATATTATTGCTTTAGTTTCTCTTAATAGAGGGAATTAGCGTTGCACGTAAGGAATGCAGAAGTGTGCATGATATGCAGAATGATATTGACTGGGAATATTATTGTTGCTTCATCACTGTTTCTGTTTTAGCTTTCATTAAATGTGTATGAAGAATTTCATTTTCATTAATAATATAAAGTGATGGGTGGCCAGCAGAAGTAAGAAAATCACCATATATTCAGGTTGACATGAAATGAAAATCAGGAATATGATCATAGAGAATATCGGATTGTGATCCACTGCAGTCAGAAAAGGGTGCAGTCACTGCAGTCAGGGGCCTATCAAACCATTAGATATGTTTCCTATTCAATCTCCACCATTAAATGGTTTTATTTTTAAAAAATATTTAAAAAATACTTGAAGAGAGAGATAGACTCAATTGACTGCAGGGAATCATTTTCCGAGAATATCCTGCTGGACCCAAAGAAAAGCATCCCAGGGGACAGTCTGGTGTTGTAAAAGTAAGGTGGACTGGGGTTAGTGAAAACCAGGAGGACTTCTAATTTTTATGTAGTTTTCTGTGTACGCTTTCAATGAATAGCAATGAAAACATAAAGTAAACTGTTGTTGCTCTGAAGTAGTATTTTGCTTTCACAGTATTCCTTTGTATTGCTGCTTGATAATTGCCAACAGCATTAAACATCGTTTTCTAACCCACATGTATTCATTTTTTCCTATCAGCAAGGGCCTTAAAGAGGTTATGGGAATTGAAGGGGTTAATGGACATAGAACTGTCAGTAATCATATCATTGAAATGATGAACATTCTGGGAATTGAAGCTGCCAGATATTGCATCATTGAACAGATACAGTATACGATGAAAAATCATGGAATGAGTATAGACGTACGCCATATTATGCTTCTAGAGATATGATGACTGTCAGGGTGAGTTATTGGAAATTATTACTAAAAAAGTTTAAACAAAACGTCCGATGTGTTTGTGATAAATATGTAGGTTTCTACTAATTAATGTGATTTATCAAACTAGGGTCAAGTCCTCGGAATGACAAGACATGGAATTCAGAAGATGGGCAGAAGTGCACTTATGCTTGCATCATTTGAGAGTTCAACGGACTATCTTTTCGACGCAGCCTTGCGTGGGAAGGGTGACCCTATTGATGGAGTGAGTGATTGCATAATCATGGGTAAACCAATTCATATAGGCACCGGAATGATCGAGGTCCAACAAAGGTTAGAATAAAATACAATCTATGTTTATGTAAAGTTATAGATTGCATTTTCATGCTAGGGCCATTTGTTTAACACAAATCATACACCAATAGGCCTTACCTCTTCTCTTTGATTATTATTTTGTCATTTCGTCAGACTTAAGCTAACCCCTCTTTCATAGGTTGCAACCTCCTGTGTTGCCTCGGGAGCTGTTCCTATTCTATCTGGAGTTTGAAGTTGAATGGTATTAGCAGCAAGAGTGTGATCAAGGATTGCATTGAATGTTTTGGGTTTGAGATAGTTAAATTTACTTAGATCTGACTTTATTAGGAACATTTGCAGTGGTATTTCATTTAACCGAACATTATATTTAGCCACCTATGCCGTATTCGGTTTTTGTTTCAAAAAATTTTGATCATTATTTTTCACCAGGAGTACAGTTTCATACATGTCACTCTACATTTATTCTATTTATGATATATTAAATCAAACGCACATATTCTCATTCTCAGTTTAA
>CAWUDS030002274.1:0-36983 GCA_963859935.3 Lathyrus sativus | reverse complement strand
TTCTTGACAATTTACATTACCTGCTATCACTCAGTGATCTAGATGTTTACCATCATCACGACTTTCTTTACAATTTACATTACCCGCAGTGATCTCGATGTTTGCCATCATCACAACCTTCTTTACAATTTACATTACCCGCAGTGATCTCGATGTTTGCCATCATCACAACCTTCTTGACAATTTACATTACCCGCAGTGATCTCAATGTTTGCCATCATCACAACATTCTTGACAAGTTACACTACAGTGATCTAGATGTTTGCCATCATCACGACCTTCTTTACAATTTATGTTACCTGCTATCACTCAGTGATCTAGATGTTTGCCATCATCACAACTTTCTTTACAATTTAAATTACATGTTACCACCTCTACAAGCAGTTCTCACCCGAGAAGCTTGTTATTGCCACTCTTGCAAATAAGCGGCATTTCTCGCCCGAGAAGCTTATCCTATCTTCGTTATGACTTGCAGCAAATGGCCATCTCCAGCGAGCAGTTTGGTTTCCATTTCCCGTATCATTTTGAAGAAAGGGGAGGTTTGAGCAGAATCATATTCAGGAGAGTGTGGATCTTGAAGTATGAAGAAGCTCGTTTACCCTTTAGTAAAAGAAGGAGCGGAATCATATTCAAGAGAGCACAGATCTTGAAGTATGAAGAAGTTCGTTTACCCTTTAGTAAAAGAAGGAGCGGAATCATATTCAGGAGAGCACAGATCTAGAAGTATGAAGAAGTTCGTTTACCCTTTAGTAAAAGAAGGAGCATAATCATATTCAGGAGAGCACATATCTTGATGTATGAAGAAGTTCGTTTACCCTTTAGTAAAAGAAGGAGCCGAATCATATTCGGGAGAGCACCGATCTCGAATTATGAAGACGTTTATTTTATCCTTTATAAAAAGAAGAAACTGAATCATGTCCAGGGAGCACAGACTTGATACGTGAAGAAGTTTATATTATCAATCAATCTATTATCCACAGATAAGCAGCAGTCTCTTTATTTAAGAGCTTATCCAGTTTGGCATATAAGTCCCTTCCAACGATAAGTGGCAGTTCTCTCTCGAGAAAGCTTATCAGGGCGTTTCCCATTAAAGTCCATTTATTTTGGCATACAGTCGGTTTTACCCTGTATATTTTCTACGGATTCCTAAATTCCGTCTGATCCTGTCACGAGGGAGAGTTTCCAGAAGCTCGGATGTTATTCTTTGCTCAATGCTCCAGCATCTTGTTAATCGATCCTACAAACATGCAGATCCAGTTTTATTTTTTACTCTAGAATATCAGTCGGTCACGCCTGAACCTGTTGAATAATTACTCCTAGATTTTCCCTAGTGGAGGCCGTCTCGCCAGTGCCATCTCCATTGAGGATCCCATTCTACTATTCCTTTTTCCTAAAGTGATAATTGGTCATACTCGCACCAGTGGACTATCACTTTAGAATTCCCTAGTGTCGTGCTGTCACCCAGTGCGTCGTATTCCCAGTGTGGTTCGTTCGTCGCATCTGTCCCCTATGTCGTCGTGTCGTCTGCATCTCTGCATTTACCATTCCATCATACGCACCATACTAAATTCATGGCATTGTCAGCATTATAGTTTATATCCGTTTTGTCCATAGCATTGCATATCACTGCATCTAAGGGCGAAATTTTCGATTATCTATATTTAAATCTCTCCACCATGATTTCTCGAGCTTTTGTCGCTCAAATCATCTGGTGAAGCAATTTAAATAGGGGCAACTGTAATACCCCAAATTTTACCCTCAGATTAGTCGATTCATGTCGCATGTCATCTCATTTTTTGCATCAGCTAACTATTAACAGGTTACGTAGCTTGTTTCATATTGTAGGAACTGCGTCTGGTACACTTTAGTAGTTAAAGGGCAAAACGCGGAGTATATTGACACTGGCGATCAGTTCTCCCTGTTTTCGTCTTATTTTATCGGTGCCCTCTGTTGCACCCGTCAAGTGTTCGAAGGTTGATACCTTTGCCAGAAAGCTTAAGAGATCCTCAGAGAAATTGGTTGAAACCAAGGTTGCGTGTCTCATAACTTGAGAGTTATGAGTGCTCCTCAGATGATTCTGAGACCATGAGGATAGACTTGAAGCTTTGAGAAAGCCTATGATATGTCTTGAAAGCCAGAATGAAGCCCAGAGAGGTCATTATGCAAGAATTCAGAAGATTCAACCATGAATGGTAGAATTAGGGTTTTGACTGGGTCAACCCTAGGTCAACTGATGATTTGGAGAAGGTTGAGACCTAATCCAAGAGCTATGAGATCATGGAGTGATGTATTGAGATACTATAAGGATGATTCCTAGACCAACTCATCATGATTGAAGAATTTGAGGAGTTTTAAGCTAGGGTTTCTAAGGACTGTCAGTGTAAAATCCCCTAGTTTGATCCCTATCTTTCAGGCAGTTTTAGCTCAAGATGTGATTGTCATCTCATCTTCCCCACCACATTAATGTTGTAGATCTTGTTCTTAGCTTTAATTTGAGTGGTAGAAGTCCTTGATAGGATTTGCAGAGCTCAAGTTATGGTTTTGACAAATTACAGGTCATCTGAGGTATGTGAATCTGGGTCCTTGAAAGTCACCCAACTTGCAGACAACTTTTGCCCTAGTAGGATGATTCCTATGATCTCTTGGTCAACATCAATGTTGAAGAGCATCTTCTTATCTTTCTAGAGAGTAATAGAAGTCCTTGATAGGATTTGTAGAACTCAAGTTATGGCTTTGATAAGCCAAGGGCATTTTGGTCATTTGGAAGTTATAGGTCATTTCAAGCATATGGCCATATCTCCTACTTCCAAGCTTCAAATGGAAAAACCTTCAACATCAAAGTTTCTTAGAATGATGTTTTAAGGCATTGTATCTTATCACATATCTCATGTAAGGAGATATTCAAGGCAGAATGGTAAGGTTGCAAAGGTTTGTCATGATATATCATGAGGTGAGAAGTGAAATGCAATTTACCATGTCATGAAACTTCAAGTTCTTTCTAGATTGATCTAGATGATTTTAGACCTTTCTAAACATCTCTATATATTTAATATTAATTGCATTGATTCAAGGTTGGTTATAGTTGATGATAATTGGTGAGGGTTAGTGCAAAAAAGAGAGAATTGATCAAATTTCTTCCATTTTGCAATTCAAGATCAAACTTCACATTCCTCTCCATTTTCTTTTCTTTCTTCTACACAAATCCACTCCACTCATCATAATGAACAAATGCATACTGGTTTGAGGAGCCATGGATAAAGGTTTGAAGATGTGGTGGTGAAATTGCAAAGAAGCAAATCTGGTTCGAATCCATTGGTACAAGCTTGCTACATCAATTATTTTGCAAACAGAACTCAAAGAAGCATACAAGGAGTAATCTTGGAAGAGCACAAGCATTGAAGAGGAGAGAAACTACCTCTGCCATAGCCACCAACAAGGTTTGCAAAACCTTCTCTACACCCTTATTTATGTGTTCTTAGATAGAATGGTTAGGTTAGCATTGATTAGAGACCATTAGTGAGTAGTTCTGGAAATTTATAGAGCCATTGGTGAAGATTGAAAAGTGGACATGGTTTCTTTAATGGTCAAGAACTCACTGGATAGTAAGTATTATTTCGTGTGCTATAGCTTAGGATGATGAGCATAACATGGAGGTCATTTCTGTATAAAGAAAGATGAGAAATATTAAAGTCGAAATTTGATGATATGTTGAGGTTGGCTTGGTTATCTATTCGGTTTGGAGGATAGAGTGTGTTTCAGTGGAATCTAAGATCACCATCATGTTCAGCGTGGAAAATGGGTTAAATCTGGGCTTTGAACGAGTGAAAATGGTGGAGGGATGAGGGAGAACGGTGAGCTGGAAAGTTGGCGCATGGAGTGTTCTAATGGAGGTTTGCTGCAAACCCTAAGTCTCAAGGAAGGAGACAAATTGATCACCGTCAGATCACGCGCGAAATCTTTTACCAAGGGACGATCGGACGGCTTGAATTCAATTTCAAAAATGGAGGGAGAACCAGCCGGATGGAACGCAGCGTTCCATTAAAAGCCAGTCTGGGCTTTAGTGAATCTGTTATCGCCACCCCCCCTTTAAGGCCCATTTGCTTTTACACTATGAATACATGTTATTCGCACCATTTCTGTTCCTTTTTCTTTTATTTTTTTTAGTTTTCTGATTATAAACTGGGCCCAGGCGCGCCTTGCTACGCGCACCCCCCCTCCTGGGCCCATCATAATAATCAACTGAATGATATTGCTTTCTACACCCCATGATGAATTTCTCTTATTAATTTTCTTCCAAATTTCTTAAAACTTAAAAAATTCATAATAAAATGAAAAATGTATATTTTTTAATGAAACTTTTTTTCCCATTTTCCATTTTCTGTCTAGAAAAATATAAAATCATAAAATAGCCATTGTATTTCATTTTTATATTTTTTGCACATCTATACTTTTAATTTCTTTTTTTTAATACTTTTAGTTGGTATGCTAATTTGTAGAATTTAATTAGGGTAGTTCCCTTAGGATTTTTAATTCAATCTTTTTAGGATAATTAGATGAATGGTTTAGGTTCCCCTTGAATTAATTTCATAATTTTGTGATAATTTTTAGGGTAGTTTTAATTAGGTAGTTCTAGGTAGTATAGAATTTGATTAAAACTTTAGTATAGGTCAATAACAATTGTAGATTTAGGGTTTTTAAGGCAATTTAGTCTATGGGGAATACATGGGACTTAAGGGTAGTTATGTAGGGTCCCCTAGCATTTATATTAGGATTTAATAGAATAATATACTATTTTTGGTTGATTTTTGAATTGAATGATTGTTTGTGTGGCCTTTAGGGCAAGTTTTGTTTAGTTTGCCTTGCTTTGGAGTTTCCCTTTGGTTTGAGGAGCTTGGTATCTCATTATGGAGCTTAGTGGAGCATACTAGAAGATTGGAAGGGGCATGGAGGAGCTTGAGGAGCTTGTTCTTCTTTTCTTTGTGTTATTTTAGGGTTAGGATTAGGGAGAGCTTAGATGTAGATAATTTCTTTCTCAAATATGGATAGTATTCTTCACATCCATTCCTCCCTGTGATTCAAAGTCCTTCCAGGGTATACACCTCTCTCCTTCGGAGGGATTAGTGCTATACCCAGGAGGTAGAACTTTTGAGGGAACCCTTCACTTGATATTGAACCCTTATAGGTCACCTTTGGTGATCAAATAAGCAGTTCAATATCCCCCCAGCTCATCCTGTAAGTGATTCTCTCTGGTTGGAGTGTCTTGAGAGCTGTCAGAGCCTGAGCATGAAGATGAAGACTTCATTGGAGATTATTGAAGAGGATGAATCCCTAAAGACTGCCATTCCAGCTGAAGCTTGAAAAGCATGAAGATCAAGTTGATACTTGAAGATCCCTGAAGATAGTGAAGCCTGAAGGTGGAGCTGATCAAAGAAGCTGAAGCTTAAGGGGAGAAGATGAGTTGAAACTCATGTTGTAGGGTTGATACCTGGAAAGCAGCTGATGATTGAAGTCTGAAGACTGAGTTTCTGCTGGAGGAGCTGAGGCTTTCTTTTGCTTTTCTTTTCTGTATTGTGTGTTTTGCTTGATTTGTCTGTTGCATTAGATTAAGTCCATCTAGAATAAGTAGAATCTAGGAGCATGTTTGCATTAGAGGTTGAGTTGCTCCCTCTGCTTGTATTGTTATTGCGTGGCTTTGCTTGCGGGTATTCGGTAGAGCCCAGCTCCCTTGCCCATGTGGTTTGTTTGCCTGATGGCATTTCATTTCCTTTTATCTGTATGATTGCAGTTTACTGTTTATTGCTTGATAGCATGTTGTTTATTTTTCAGTATGATTACTGTTATTTCATGACTGGTGTTGCGGTGGAAATAGGATCACAAACTATTAATGAGTTTGAATCGCAATTCAATTCACAACCGCTCTTTGATTTATCCGAAGGAAAAGGTCAAAAAGGGAAAACCTATTTTGCATCGTAAACACAATGCGGGGAAAGATCTAGGGTTCGGGGGTTGGTTAAATTTAGGGAAGGTATTAGCACCCTAAACTTCTGTAGTACTCTACAGGAACCTTTTGTTCAAATGTTTACTATCTTTGCTTTATTTATTTGCTTAAGATATATGTACAAAAGATTACAAGTGAGAAAATAAACCTAAGGGGTTAATTCTAAGTTTACTCGGCAAGACATCGCATCTTGTGCCTACGTATCCTTACGGGAGTGGAATCAGAGTAATCGTAGTTCCCCTCAAAAGGGAGGTTAGAAACTTCTTGACTGTGGTCAAGGTCTCAAGGGGAATAAACATGTCTTAAGGACACGCTTACGCGGAGTGTAGAAACTCCAAATCTCTACGTTGAATTGTTAAGCTGTAGTTAGGGTTAAATTAGGATAGGGATTCCGCGGCGGGAAACCCTAAAATGAGCGCGGCGGCTCTTTGACCTAATGCTAGGGGTAAAATTGTAATCTTGCCTGCGGCGAGGCATTTGTGAAAATTAGGGTTTGGTTAGGGTGTAATGATTTGAAGTTGAGGACTATTGACACGGCGGTCAAACGGCTAGACCTAATTCCTTCGGAGGAGTGAAATTATTGGTAAAGACGCGATAAACATACAATGGCAGAACATAAAATGCGGAAAGATAAATGCGACAATTGTCTCGCAAAATTACAACCGGGAAACAGATACATATATAATAATGCATTGGAATTTAATCTGCAGAGAGAAACTAAAAAAAAATCGTTAATGAAAGGTTAGACTAAAATATAATCAATACCGAAAACAAATAATATTAAAGGAGAATATAAAAATGCAAAAAGAGATTTTATTGCAAATTTTAAAGAGAAATTAATATTAGTTTAAAAAAAAAGAGATTTAAATTTAAAAAAAGTTTAATTTTTATCTTAAAAAAAATTTTAAATTTTATTTTTAAAGAAAGAGTTTTAATATTATATAAAAAAACTTTTAAATTTGATTTTGAAAAAAAGAAGTTTTTAATTATTAAAAAGAAAGTTTTAATTATTATTTATTAAAATGTTTATTTGATTTATTAAAAAAAGAGATTAAATGGGGACAGTTAATTAAATGGAGGGGTTAAGTGTGGTGAGGTGTGTGTGTAGATCAATTTACAACTGCAAAAGAAAGAAAAAGACATGAGAACAAAGGGGAAAAAAACGAAACGCAGACAAGACCCAAAACCCTAAGCTCTTCTTTCGTCTTCCCCAAACCGCGACCAGTTTTTTTCCTTCCATCGCTCCCCTCATTATTTCGGTCCTGGAATCACATTGCGAACATCAGCAGTTCAATAATCATTGATGAGAATAGGGCTTACCGAGTGTTGGCGGCGGCGCTTGGAGGTGACGAGAACGGGTGTTTCGTCTGGTTGAACTCGCAGCGGCGTGCGTCGTTTTGTCCACCGGGGAGATAAGTTTTCTCCTTTATTCACTTTGTTAGGTTAACTGAATACGAGCTTTGGTGATTTTTTCCTCCTCCTATGTCTTGTGTATTCGTCTCCTTATATAGGCTTCAACCGAGAATCAAATGCTTTGATTGAAATTGTTTGCTGCTTTGAACATGGATTTAGGTTTCCTAAATGGGATGAATCAGATTTGAAAATATTCCTAAATCGTTTAATTGCTATAATGATCCATTAATTGATATTTCAATCTTTGATTCTAATGATTCAATTTTGAGGTTGGATTTGATTTGGTTTCTGAATAGGATATTCTCTAACGATTTTATTTTGATTTTGTATGTGACTTGGCAGGTGTGGAAAACAAATGTTTTGGGCCAGAAGGTGAATTGGAAGCCCAGAGGGAGAGAATCGTGTTTGATACGTCGGTTGGAGGTGAGGGACTTCCGTGGAAAAGGTTGGTGGTGAAGAGCAACAAATGCGAGTGTTCGCAGGGTATATTCCTTCAACTTGATCTATGCTCCTATGTTTCTCTTCAAACGGATATCCATTTGAACATCTTCCTTTCCGTGTATTTGATGACGGTTATCTTTTTACTGGGTTTGGATGTTAATGCTCTGCTGCGATTTCCAACAGGTTAACAACGGGAGGACTGCCTAATATGCTATGACAACTCAAGAATCATTCTCTCCACAGAGCATTTGGTCGAGAAAATCATGGTGTGATCAGACCCTGAGGCAAGAACCATATCAGGATACTCGGGAAGAGTAGAAAATGATACAAAGATCCTCAATTCTGCTTGACTAGAGCTTGAAACTCATGCAGCATCGCGCTAAGTTCAGGGTTAAATGATTGTATGTCGCAGACGTAAAGTTTCTTTCCAAGAATAAGTTATAGGAAGCTTTTGAAAAGTGGAGGTCTAGGACTTTTTTGTCTTGAAGTGTTTTAACTACAACTTGACAAAGTGCTTGATAGAACAAGTGATAACCCAAGTTTCATCCTGTATACGACAACTTGAATTGGTTTCTCTGAATGCTATGTTCTGAACTTTGTTTTGATGTTATTTCTTTATTTTCTCGAGCAGGTCATGGGCTGTTGTTATTAATAGAACGTCTTTGGGTTCGGAAAGACGGTGGTGACGATCTTGCAACTGATCTAGCGGGACTAACAGGACATGAGAAACCATGACTGATGCATCTCTTTCCAGCGGGTGAGTACTTACTCATTAGTAGTTAATATTGACATGAAGCATACTATCACAAACATCTTTTTACATGTTCTTCCATTTTCTTCTTGCAGGAACTCTGGTTTAGATTCGGTCGTAAATGTGGAGAGTTTATAACATGTGCAAGCAAGTTCCCTCTTAGGCTCAAACAGACTGCTCAGATATCAGTCGTGACTGTCTTATCATCAAAACCAATTTCGTCTATATCATATAAAAAGCACGGTGACAGCAACTAGGAAAGTTCTAGCCGTTCTATTGCAAATGCAAGCTTTGAAGAAGTTGGGGCTGATAAACAAGGAGATTGGGGATGATGGGTGAAAGCAGAGTTTTGACTTGAGGTAGTATGTTGCTAAAACACCATTGGCTTGACACTTATTTTTTGTTTCATCCTAAAGCACCTGAGATTGTTTTAACAGTGGTAGCTTCCTGACTGATGTGGCTGTTGGCTTATCAGGAGAGAAATGACTTGTTTAAAGAAGGCCTAAAGGTTTCAGGATCAGCATCTGTCGTGATATTCAGGGTATCGCTCTCAAGCATCACATCGGGGTTCGCATCTGTAAGTACCTGTACCATTCGATTCCTTCTCTTGCAATGCCTTTATTATCACTTCTGTTGACTGACTTGGTATTTGCAATTGTCCTGCAGTGATTCAATTGATTATGAGTCCACATTAGAACCCGACATAATCATGGACGGGGTGTTCTGACTAGCAGACACGCCTTCACGCGGCTTCCAGTTTCCATGATTACCATTTGGTGGTGGATAAGAAGGTGAATTGCCAGGAGCCTGTGGTGTTCCCTCAGCTTGACTTAAGCTATTAGGATATTGACCGTGTCAATGTGAAGAAAACGTTTCTTGGTTTTATGGACTTCCAGAATGCTCCACAGTCTTCTCTTCTATCAAACTGGCTGGCTGCAGCTGATACTAACGGGTATGATGCGTGAGACTTCGTTTTAATCATCACTCTTCTTTGACTGACATGTACTTACTGTTTGTAGATGGGGATAACACTTGGCGGTTCAAAAAGTCTCTTGGGGTTAGAATAGTATTATCGGATTATGACCGGCATCCATCTGTTTTGTAAGTCTCTCCCTTGATTACTCTGTAGCACCATTATTACTGTTTGTACTTAAATTCAGTAGCATTTGTATGAATTATGATTTGTATGCCCTGTAATTCGAAGTTTCAATTTGCAACGCCTTGTACTTGTAAAAGCTTATGTAAAAATTCTGGAGTTGGTATCATAACAGCAAATATTGCTTGTCGTCGTTTGTTTTGACAGGTTAACTACATCTATCTTGCAGTGAGTCTCGGCTTTCTGGGGTACACGAAATGGTGGAAGCTGTGAGGCAACTGAAACCTGAGTGAACACAAGTATCTGATACATCCCTTCCACTCCTGAACTCCAGCAATCACTCTAATTGTCGCAACATGAAGTCAACCTGGGATATCTAGTTTTTAAGAAACCATTGACTACTACTTCCCCCCCTAAACTCCAAGTAAATGTTGTATTCTGACTTGCAAGAAACATAATGAAAACAAAACCAAACAGAGCTATTGGGTTGTGCAACATCTGTTTCGTTGATGACAGTGCATCTTGAAAAATAAGCAAAACAAAACCTGTACTGCAGAACTCGTTTACTGATGTGGTCATTAGCAAATTATTTACCGAATAAAGGCCGCTGAAGATACATAAGATGGCCAGAGAAATGGTTACGACACAATGCGTCCTTAGAAGTGTTTTTCGGTCCCAGATGTTACTCAGCAACTTTATTAATGTCTTGAACTGAAATTTTGTCATAAGGAATGTATTTGCTTTGTACGTTGAATGAACTCTATAATTATAGTGTAGTGTTAGACCGAAATAAATGTTCCTTCTGTTTATTCTCTATCGCCGCTCTTCATCATGGCTAATTTTGTTTGTGAAATGGTGACTTGAATCATGTCCTAAAAGAAATCCTTGAGGACCCTCTTATTTTGGTAACTTGAGCAATTGTTAATGAATGACCCTTCGCTCATAAAATTTTGTCTGGATATTTCCAATTAATTTGAATAATCTTGAATTGGATTAAAGGAATGACGTTGGCTCTTCCAATCTTGAATGTTTTAACGGTACAAAACTCATGGACTTTGTAACTTGGTCACAAAACTCTTGAATCTTTGGATTGAATCTGATAGGTCCATTCATATGCAAAATCCTATTAAATTGAGCTTGAATTCCTGAGTAGTGAACTCCTGAGCTTGAAAATATTAGTCACGTCCCCGTGATGTTTGGCTATAAAAATCTGTATTCTGGCCCTAGGTCAAAAATTAGGGGTGCAACATATGTGACCCTTGTGAATCTTCTTAGAACACAAAGTCTTGTATCGTGAGGGCAAATTTTGGGGTATTACAGTTGCCCCTATTTAAATAACTACACCGGATGATTTGAGTGACGGAGACTCGAGGAATCATGGTGGAGGGATTTAAATATAGATAACCGAAAATTTTGCCCTTATATGCGACGATATGCAATGCTATGGACAAAACTGGAACGACTTAATGCAGATGATGCCATGAATATGATATGATGCGTATGCTGGAATGATGAATGCGAACATGATGACGAATACGACGACACGGGGACAGACGCTACGAGAAGAACACACTGGGGAAAACGACGCGCTGAGACACAGTACAACACTGGGGAATTCTAAAAATGATGGTCAACTGGTGCGAACACGACCAATTGTCTTTTTTAGAAAAGGAACGAGATTCCCAAATGGGGATAGTACCTATGAGACGGCCTCCACTGGGGAATCTAAAAATAAAACTGGATCACGTACGATTGCAAGATCGATTACAGAATGCTGGAGCATTGAGCAAAGAATAACATCCAAGCTTCTGTAAACTATCCCTCGTGACAGGATCAAACGGACTTTTCGGAGCTCCGTAGCAAATATACAGGGTAAAGACCGGCTGTATGCCAAAATAAATGGACTTTAATGGGAAATGCCCTGATAAGCTTCTCGGGAGAACTGTCACTTATCGTTGGAAGGGACTTATGTGCAAAAATGAATAAGCACTCAAATAAAGAGGCTGCTGCTTATCTGATAAATAAATCTCCTCGCATTTTAAGGTCGGCGCCTGGAATACGATTTTGATTCCTCTCTTACTGAAGGATAAATGTTCTCCTGAACATAAAAAGGGTAAACTGAATATACTCATATTTCTGAATCGTGCTCTCCTGAATATGAAACTGAATGACTGAAGATACTCATATTTCAGAATCGTGCTCTCCTGAATATGAAACTAAATGACTGAAAATACTCATATTTCAGAATCGTGCTCTCCTGAATATGAAACTAAATGACTGAAGATACTTATATTTCAGAATCGTGCTCTCCTGAATATGAAACTGAATGACTGAAGATACTCATATTTCAGAATCGTGCTCTCCTGAATATGAAACTGAATGACTGAAGATACTCATATTTCAGAATCGTGCTCTCCTGAATATGAAACTGAATGACTGAAGATACTCATATTTCAGAATCGTGCTCTCCTGAATATGAAACTGAATGACTGAAGATACTCATATTTCAGAATCGTGCTCTCCTGAATATGAAACTGAATGACTGAATGTACTCATATTTCAGAATCGTGCTCTCCTGAATATGAAACTAAATGACTGAAGATACTTATATTTCAGAATCGTGCTCTCCTGAATATGAAACTGAATGACTGAAGATACTCATATTTCAGAATCGTGCTCTCCTGAATATGAAACTGAATGACTGAAGATACTCATATTTCAGAATCGTGCTCTCCTGAATATGAAACTGAATGACTGAAGATACTCATATTTCAGAATCGTGCTCTCCTGAATATGAAACTGAATGACTGAAGATACTCATATTTCAGAATCGTGCTCTCCTGAATATGAAACTGAATGACTGAATGTACTCATATTTCAGAATCGTGCTCTCCTGAATATGAAACTGAATGACTGAATTTCTTCATATTTCAGAATCGTGCTCTCCTGAATATGAAACTGAATGACTGAATATACTCATATTTCAGAATCGTGCTCTCCTGAATATGAAACTGAATGACTGTATTTCTTCATATTTCAGAATCGTGCTCTCCTGAATATGAAACTGGATGACTGAATTTCTTCATATTTCAGAATCGTGCTCTCCTGAATATGAAACTGGATGACTGAATTTCTTCATATTTCAGAATCGTGCTCTCCTGAATATGAAACTGGATGACTGAAGATACTCATATTTCAGAATCGTGCTCTCCTGAATATGAAACTGCTCAAACCTCCCCGTAACCCAAGATCGTGCTCTCCTGAATACGATTTGGTTCAAACCTCAAGACGGCAGGTAAATGGAAGCCCAACTGCTCCATGGAGATGGCCATTTGCTGCGAGTCATAACGAGGATATGATCGACTTCTTAGGTGAGAAATGTCGTATGTTGATGCTGTAAGATGTAAAGTGCAAAGGGTTGTAACATGTAGGATTGTAAAGTGTTTTACTGATAGATTTTCCAGGCGTGAACTGGCGTGCATCTGTAAAGGATCGTAGTTGATTTTCTTGAAAGATAGTGCAAAGTAAATGCACGTCCGGTTGGGATTGACGACCGACAAGACTGAGATTCCATCTAGGATCGAGCTAGAAAGAAGACTGGAAATCAAAACTCCATCGAGGGAATGATCTCGAAGGGTAAATATCTAATCCCGGCGAGGAAAGATAGCTGAAGTAACCGTCATCCACGAGGATCGAGCTCTGTGGGGAAACTGGAAACAAGTAAGCATTTTATGCTTAGGGCTGACAATCTATTTGGAGAGAATGGACAAACCCCAATTACTCGGTGGTAACGACCAATGATGGAGACACGATGAACCTGTGCATGTTATCGCGTATGTTAATGGATATGTTAATATGAATGTATGTTAATGTCTATGTATGTAACTATGCAAGATGTTATGAAATGAGTATGTAATGAGTATGTAATGAATATGTAATGAATATGTAATGAATATGTAATGAAATAGGCATGTGATGCTTATGCCCTTGCGTATGCTGACGAAACAGACTAGAGACGGGACGAGAGATGAAATAAACATCTCGACGGAAATACCCTGCGTTCTCTGCAACCAATACGTCAATCATGGGTAAGAAAGATCAATGGTAGAACCAAATCTGGTTTTAAAGTTCTGAATTTTCTGGGGAGAAGGTAATCTGCTTGGGTGCATAGTACCACGTCTTCGCATGGGGAGAAGAAAACCTGAGGGACACTTTCGAGTTACCCAAGAAAAAATTGTCAGCTTATAGTCTCTCTGGGGACTGTGATGAGGCAATAGTTTAGGAGTCTGTTGCAACACTGAGGCTTACTGGGGAACGAAGGCCGCCGTGAGTAAAATCCATCGGGTGCATGAAGAAAGTTGTGGAACCACATGGTTTTAATCTTGAAGGACCTTATAGTAGTCGCCATTTGTTTCCTTTAAAAACATGGTGCCCCAGGATACTTGCGTTGCGAGGTAGGGTCATCTCAAGAGGATTTTATAGAGAACACCGAGTCCGGTTGCCCCATTGTTCTCAAACTCTTTGAGAGATTCGTCAGGTCTCGACGTAACTGGCACAAATTAATCGTGTTACGACGAAATCTTTGGGAAATAGCTCTTTAAGAATGTCAGACTCGCGTTGGTAAGCGAATTGGGAAACTGCCTGCCCCTGTTTAGCAGGATCTTCAAGTTCCACGGGTTATGTCCATATGTAAATCTCTAAGATATCAAGCAAAGTCGTCATGCCTGAAATGCCTATCCTGAGCTTGTCAATGTACACATATATTTGTCTTGAATTTTTGTTTTGAAAAAAAGATATCGCAACAACTTGTGACCGAAATCACTAGTCAGGATATAAGTTTTAATTATAATGCCATCATGAATTTTTTCTGAGCATAGCTCGTAGGAGTCAGGAAACGTGATCTTGTCAAGTATGCTTTCAACCGAAGTCCTACTTCAATTAGGTCTTTTAAAGGTTGTATCGTGGCTCAGTTCACGGTTTAAGAAGCAAAAGATATAGGCTCAAAGTTATATTTATACCCACCCCTTCTTCGTGATGTTCTCCAATCCTAATTCAGTTAACCGGATACGAAACGCTCATATCTTAAGCGGATTTGCTATGGTCGAGAACTTATCAAGGCTTTGGACATGGCAGTCACTCACCTGTTTCTAATGGCAATTGGTCACACGACTTTGTTCTTTATAAGGATTCAAAAACTAATGGTTTATTGCTCTTATTCCCTAACTTTTGCCTGGACAGCGTCTATTGATTTGACTTTGGAGTCCAGCGGGATGCCCCAGTTTTGCCTAAGTCTTCTTCATAGGTTTTGACTTAGCGGGCTCTTATTTTTTTGAATATTCCTTTATGCACAAGTTGTGTAAATCTTTTGAAAGGCTCGTGACTGCCCCACTCCTTAGGTAACCGAGGGATAGTCATTGTATTGGACTTCTTAAGATGCTAAGGATAAATTCTCGAAGGTTTGCTCTTCCTTTTTGAGGATCTAAGCGCTCGATCGGTTTAACTGAAACCTACCCTGCCCCAGGTTAGGATGAAGGTTCTTAAAAAGAAAGAAAAACTCCTACTTCAAGGTTCAAAGGGTTGACTAGGGATTAACATCCTTATATCTCCAGTGTTTGGGATTTGAAACAATGCCTTACATCATCAGCGGGTTTCAATCGAAAGCATACGACAAGTAATCTGACGTTTTGGGTTCGTCATCCTCCCCCCAATTCTCCATCAGAACAAGAGATCGGGTAAAGTCGGCATTATGATTTATGAAAACGTTTTTTGAATGAGTGAAACGAATGGATTTATTCAAGACAAACATATGCGTTGCATTAATTAATCAAAGATAAACAAGTTCGTACATGCTAAATATGCTTAATCAAAGAGAAATGCATATAAATAAACAAATGAACTGTCGGAAAAATCCTTCTAAATGTTTATGAAATCTAAGAGCAACAGTTTCCTTGGGCGGAGCCTCAATGGAAAGAACGTCTGGTTTACGATCATTGTGAGTCGTCATGGCTTGCCCCAGTTACGCTGGTCACATCTTCAACAGTTTTCAGTCGTTGCTTCAAAATAACTTTCCCAGATTCTTTGTTGATCCCGGTCATATCATCTCGAGGGTTACTGAAATGAAGCGAGCTAGGCCCTTGAATAATTACTGGATTCGACTGATTTGCCACAGGAGTAGCATGCTTTGCAGAATTCGAACTCGACAAGTGAGGGACCCCGAGAGGAGTCTCGATCTTCAGCTGAGCATCGCTAAAAGAAAACTTCTTCGTTTCTAGCAAATCTCTGACAACTTTCTTAAGAGCATAGCAATTCTCTAGATCATGGCCGGGCGCACCCTCATGAAATAAACAATGAGCGGTAGCTTTGTGACTTGCAGGTAATGGATTAGGCGGAGGACCCAAAGCACTGGTGGTAATCAGACCTTGTCGTACCAAATGGGGGTATAACTCAGTGAAAGTCATTGGAATCGGAGGACAAGGCTTATACTGGCTCTTACGGGGATAAGGAACCTGACCCTGTGATTGCTGGTGAACAGGAGCGTTGGGCACTCGTTGACTGTTGACAGGAACTTGCACAGGCGAATAACCGGAAGGTTGTTGATAAACTGGTGCCTGATATACCGGAGCTGATTGTACAGGCTGGCGTGCAGGAAACTGCTGATCGAAAGGAGGTGCAACAGTAGCTACATAGGGTTGTTGAACATATAGAAACGGATAACCTTGAACATAACTCTGCTGATATTGTAAAGGTTGAGGAGTAGCCTTTTTGCGGTTCCTCGAACGTGTAGGTCCTTTACCAGGGTCGGAGTTAGGAGTTTTGCACTTTGGAGGGGTAGCTCGTCGAACTGGTTGAGCGCTAGGAGGCACCAAACCGGATTGAAGGTCGTGAGGAGGTACATTCTCGACAGTAACAGCTGGTTGAGGTTCCACAACGGTATTAGTCTTAGAATCAACAGTAGACTGAGCATCCACCTTCACACTAAGAGCTCGTAGCATTTCCAAAATCTGCCCTACACTTCCTCGAAGATCTTCGAGTTCATGGCTGACACGGTTGATCTCTTGGTTTTGATCTTCCATCCTTTTGAAGGGTCGTATTGATGCAGAGAACTCAGGGTGACAAAACTGGAAGGTGAGAGAACCGAGTGTGAGAAATCGGGAGACACATGCAATGCAAGAAAGTAAATGATGCTAAAATGTGGATGAAGATTTCATGGGATTCAATCATTGACGAATGTCGTGGGGTACCAAGGAAATCTTTTTCTTGTTTTTTCATTTTATATTTTTTTATTTTATTTATGGTATCCCGCGATATCCATTAATGATGTTTGAAATCCATGAAATACAATGCGATGAGATGCTTTATGGATGCAATGCATGAAAACACACAAAGTCCTAGGTTAAAAGCTTGCATGAGGTTCAAAGGCAAATACCCTCCCCTGAAGTTAGATGGTTCATCCTGTCCTACAAAAGTAACCAGGTTCTAAGGGATCTCAATATCATTGATCCTTCACAAGGGTGGTTGTTCAGAAGGCAACTTACTTGCCAACCAAAACCCTCCAAGTTTAAGATCTCAATGAGCGTAGTATCGAGTGTCAACCAACTTTAGTCTGCACCAAAGCCGGTTACCTCACTACTTTCTAAAGGCCAAGATGAGTTAACTAGGGTTCTAAAAGTCAGTTAGTGCGTTGACAACATATGGCAGCCTCAATATTATCCTCAACTTGACTTAAGGAATATAAGCACCAACCAAGAAGTCGCACTAACCATGGCCACCAGATCAACCGTATCGATATACGTCGTACAGTTTCCTTGGTCTATTGCCATTTACCTAAGGTACACTAGGTCCGGGTTAGGACCTATCTCACAGCACAAGGAACAGTCCCACAATCAAAGCGCAAATATATACATGCAAATGAATAATAACACAGATAGTAATAAATATGAACAAGTTAGGGATAACCCTCAAAAGTTAGGAGTTCCCCAGTGAAGTCGCCATTTTCTGTTGCGGTGGAAATAGGATCACAAACTATTAATGAGTTTGAATCGCAATTCAATTCACAACCGCTCTTTGATTTATCCGAAGGAAAAGGTCAAAAAGGGAAAACCTATTTTGCATCGTAAACACAATGCGGGGAAAGATCTAGGGTTCAGGGGTTGGTTAAATTTAGGGAAGGTATTAGCACCCTAAACTTCTGTAGTACTCTACAGGAACCTTTTGTTCAAATGTTTACTATCTTTGCTTTATTTATTTGCTTAAGATATATGTACAAAAGATTACAAGTGAGAAAATAAACCTAAGGGGTTAATTCTAAGTTTACTCGGCAAGACATCGCATCTTGTGCCTACGTATCCTTACGGGAGTGGAATCAGAGTAATCGTAGTTCCCCTCAAAAGGGAGGTTAGAAACTTCTTGACTGTGGTCAAGGTCTCAAGGGGAATAAACATGTCTTAAGGACACGCTTACGCGGAGTGTAGAAACTCCAAATCTCTACGTTGAATTGTTAAGCTGTAGTTAGGGTTAAATTAGGATAGGGATTCCGCGGCGGGAAACCCTAAAATGAGCGCGGCGGCTCTTTGACCTAATGCTAGGGGTAAAATTGTAATCTTGCCTGCGGCGAGGCATTTGTGAAAATTAGGGTTTGGTTAGGGTGTAATGATTTGAAGTTGAGGACTATTGACACGGCGGTCAAACGGCTAGACCTAATTCCTTCGGAGGAGTGAAATTATTGGTAAAGACGCGATAAACATACAATGGCAGAACATAAAATGCGGAAAGATAAATGCGACAATTGTCTCGCAAAATTACAACCGGGAAACAGATACATATATAATAATGCATTGGAATTTAATCTGCAGAGAGAAACTAAAAAAAAATCGTTAATGAAAGGTTAGACTAAAATATAATCAATACCGAAAACAAATAATATTAAAGGAGAATATAAAAATGCAAAAAGAGATTTTATTGCAAATTTTAAAGAGAAATTAATATTAGTTTAAAAAAAAAGAGATTTAAATTTAAAAAAAGTTTAATTTTTATCTTAAAAAAAATTTTAAATTTTATTTTTAAAGAAAGAGTTTTAATATTATATAAAAAAACTTTTAAATTTGATTTTGAAAAAAAGAAGTTTTTAATTATTAAAAAGAAAGTTTTAATTATTATTTATTAAAATGTTTATTTGATTTATTAAAAAAAGAGATTAAATGGGGACAGTTAATTAAATGGAGGGGTTAAGTGTGGTGAGGTGTGTGTGTAGATCAATTTACAACTGCAAAAGAAAGAAAAAGACATGAGAACAAAGGGGAAAAAAACGAAACGCAGACAAGACCCAAAACCCTAAGCTCTTCTTTCGTCTTCCCCAAACCGCGACCAGTTTTTTTCCTTCCATCGCTCCCCTCATTATTTCGGTCCTGGAATCACATTGCGAACATCAGCAGTTCAATAATCATTGATGAGAATAGGGCTTACCGAGTGTTGGCGGCGGCGCTTGGAGGTGACGAGAACGGGTGTTTCGTCTGGTTGAACTCGCAGCGGCGTGCGTCGTTTTGTCCACCGGGGAGATAAGTGTTCTCCTTTATTCACTTTGTTAGGTTAACTGAATACGAGCTTTGGTGATTTTTTCCTCCTCCTATGTCTTGTGTATTCGTCTCCTTATATAGGCTTCAACCGAGAATCAAATGCTTTGATTGAAATTGTTTGCTGCTTTGAACATGGATTTAGGTTTCCTAAATGGGATGAATCAGATTTGAAAATATTCCTAAATCGTTTAATTGCTATAATGAGCCATTAATTGATATTTCAATCTTTGATTCTAATGATTCAATTTTGAGGTTGGATTTGATTTGGTTTCTGAATAGGATATTCTCTAACGATTTTATTTTGATTTTGTATGTGACTTGGCAGGTGTGGAAAACAAATGTTTTGGGCCAGAAGGTGAATTGGAAGCCCAGAGGGAGAGAATCGTGTTTGATACGTCGGTTGGAGGTGAGGGACTTCCATGGAAAAGGTTGGTGGTGAAGAGCAACAAATGCGAGTGTTCGCAGGGTATATTCCTTCAACTTGATCTATGCTCCTATGTTTCTCTTCAAACGGATATCCATTTGAACATCTTCCTTTCCGTGTATTTGATGACGGTTATCTTTTTACTGGGTTTGGATGTTAATGCTCTGCTGCGATTTCCAACAGGTTAACAACGGGAGGACTGCCTAATATGCTATGACAGCTCAAGAATCATTCTCTCCACAGAGCATTTGGTCGAGAAAATCATGGTGTGATCAGACCCTGAGGCAAGAACCATATCAGGATACTCGGGAAGAGTAGAAAATGATACAAAGATCCTCAATTCTGCTTGACTAGAGCTTGAAACTCATGCAGCATCGCGCTAAGTTCAGGGTTAAATGATTGTATGTCGCAGACGTAAAGTTTCTTTCCAAGAATAAGTTATAGGAAGCTTTTGAAAAGTGGAGGTCTAGGACTTTTTTGTCTTGAAGTGTTTTAACTACAACTTGACAAAGTGCTTGATAGAACAAGTGATAACCCAAGTTTCATCCTGTATACGACAACTTGAATTGGTTTCTCTGAATGCTATGTTCTGAACTTTGTTTTGATGTTATTTCTTTATTTTCTCGAGCAGGTCATGGGCTGTTGTTATTAATAGAACGTCTTTGGGTTCGGAAAGACGGTGGTGACGATCTTGCAACTGATCTAGCGGGACTAACAGGACATGAGAAACCATGACTGATGCATCTCTTTCCAGCGGGTGAGTACTTACTCATTAGTAGTTAATATTGACATGAAGCATACTATCACAAACATCTTTTTACATGTTCTTCCATTTTCTTCTTGCAGGAACTCTGGTTTAGATTCGGTCGTAAATGTGGAGAGTTTATAACATGTGCAAGCAAGTTCCCTCTTAGGCTCAAACAGACTGCTCAGATATCAGTCGTGACTGTCTTATCATCAAAACCAATTTCGTCTATATCATATAAAAAGCACGGTGACAGCAACTAGGAAAGTTCTAGCCGTTCTATTGCAAATGCAAGCTTTGAAGAAGTTGGGGCTGATAAACAAGGAGATTGGGGATGATGGGTGAAAGCAGAGTTTTGACTTGAGGTAGTATGTTGCTAAAACACCATTGGCTTGACACTTATTTTTTGTTTCATCCTAAAGCACCTGAGATTGTTTTAACAGTGGTAGCTTCCTGACTGATGTGGCTGTTGGCTTATCAGGAGAGAAATGACTTGTTTAAAGAAGGCCTAAAGGTTTCAGGATCAGCATCTGTCGTGATATTCAGGGTATCGCTCTCAAGCATCACATCGGGGTTCGCATCTGTAAGTACCTGTACCATTCGATTCCTTCTCTTGCAATGCCTTTATTATCACTTCTGTTGACTGACTTGGTATTTGCAATTGTCCTGCAGTGATTCAATTGATTATGAGTCCACATTAGAACCCGACATAATCATGGACGGGGTGTTCTGACTAGCAGACACGCCTTCACGCGGCTTCCAGTTTCCATGATTACCATTTGGTGGTGGATAAGAAGGTGAATTGCCAGGAGCCTGTGGTGTTCCCTCAGCTTGACTTAAGCTATTAGGATATTGACCGTGTCAATGTGAAGAAAACGTTTCTTGGTTTTATGGACTTCCAGAATGCTCCACAGTCTTCTCTTCTATCAAACTGGCTGGCTGCAGCTGATACTAACGGGTATGATGCGTGAGACTTCGTTTTAATCATCACTCTTCTTTGACTGACATGTACTTACTGTTTGTAGATGGGGATAACACTTGGCGGTTCAAAAAGTCTCTTGGGGTTAGAATAGTATTATCGGATTATGACCGGCATCCATCTGTTTTGTAAGTCTCTCCCTTGATTACTCTGTAGCACCATTATTACTGTTTGTACTTAAATTCAGTAGCATTTGTATGAATTATGATTTGTATGCCCTGTAATTCGAAGTTTCAATTTGCAACGCCTTGTACTTGTAAAAGCTTATGTAAAAATTCTGGAGTTGGTATCATAACAGCAAATATTGCTTGCCGTCGTTTGTTTTGACAGGTTAACTACATCTATCTTGCAGTGAGTCTCGGCTTTCTGGGGTACACGAAATGGTGGAAGCTGTGAGGCAACTGAAACCTGAGTGAACACAAGTATCTGATACATCCCTTCCACTCCTGAACTCCAGCAATCACTCTAATTGTCGCAACATGAAGTCAACCTGGGATATCTAGTTTTTAAGAAACCATTGACTACTACTTCCCCCCCTAAACTCCAAGTAAATGTTGTATTCTGACTTGCAAGAAACATAATGAAAACAAAACCAAACAGAGCTATTGGGTTGTGCAACATCTGTTTCGTTGATGACAGTGCATCTTGAAAAATAAGCAAAACAAAACCTGTACTGCAGAACTCGTTTACTGATGTGGTCATTAGCAAATTATTTACCGAATAAAGGCCGCTGAAGATACATAAGATGGCCAGAGAAATGGTTACGACACAATGCGTCCTTAGAAGTGTTTTTCGGTCCCAGATGTTACTCAGCAACTTTATTAATGTCTTGAACTGAAATTTTGTCATAAGGAATGTATTTGCTTTGTACGTTGAATGAACTCTATAATTATAGTGTAGTGTTAGACCGAAATAAATGTTCCTTCTGTTTATTCTCTATCGCCGCTCTTCATCATGGCTAATTTTGTTTGTGAAATGGTGACTTGAATCATGTCCTAAAAGAAATCCTTGAGGACCCTCTTATTTTGGTAACTTGAGCAATTGTTAATGAATGACCCTTCGCTCATAAAATTTTGTCTGGATATTTCCAATTAATTTGAATAATCTTGAATTGGATTAAAGGAATGACGTTGGCTCTTCCAATCTTGAATGTTTTAACGGTACAAAACTCATGGACTTTGTAACTTGGTCACAAAACTCTTGAATCTTTGGATTGAATCTGATAGGTCCATTCATATGCAAAATCCTATTAAATTGAGCTTGAATTCCTGAGTAGTGAACTCCTGAGCTTGAAAATATTAGTCACGTCCCCGTGATGTTTGGCTATAAAAATCTGTATTCTGGCCCTAGGTCAAAAATTAGGGGTGCAACATATGTGACCCTTGTGAATCTTCTTAGAACACAAAGTCTTGTATCGTGAGGGCAAATTTTGGGGTATTACAACTGGCTTGAGGTTGAGACGAGCTTGTGGAGGCTGAAGCCCCACACACATTTCCTCCCTCACTTGCATTGCATGCATTTTACTATTAAGCTGATGCTTTGTCTATTGTGGTGTATCATTGACATGATCCCTTAGGACTCTCACTTCCTTTGATAAGGATTTGATGATAGACTTTTAGGTTGAAACCTATGCATGACAACATCTAGGAGTTCCCTGTTCAAACCTCAACCATAGGATGAATCCATGGCATGATAACAGTAGGACTTGATAGTCTCCCTCCTAGCTGGGCCTGTTCTCTTCTCATCTCAAAACAGTTTAAGATACAGTAATCATGAATGATTTATTTCGTACGTTACGAGCCTTAAGCTATCTGAGAAAGGATTGTGGGAGAGCTTCTTTTCCACAGTCTGGATGTTTAGTATGGTACCCTTTGGGTGACATGCGACGCATTCACTCTCAGGTCATAGTCTCTAGTGCGGTTGAAATCGCAAACACAATAAAAAACACTTCTTTCGTAAACAGGAAATAAGCTGTAGTTTCCCAAACTACGTGAGCTCTGATCTCTCATGCCTGTTGAGAGTACGTAGGCACAAGATGGCGATGTCTTGGCGAGCTACCTTCCCCCATAACCCTTCGTACGCCGAACTACGTTGACTCTGATTTCTCATTCTCTGATGAGAATACGTAGGCATAAAGTGTGACGCTTTGCCGAGTCATTTTTCTTTTCTTTTACAGCCAGCCTTGATAGGTAGATAGATCATAACCAACCCGTCCAAGTAAACAAACAAGCGAGGATCCCGTCGAGTACGACGGACGTGAGGGGTGCTAATACCTTCCCCTTGCGTAACCGACTCCCGAACCCTGACAATGGTTGCGATGACCTTGTCTTACCCTTTTTCGTCAGGTTTTTCCGATCGTTTCCTTTCCCGCTCTGAGGGATAAATAACGAAAGGTGGCGACTCTTTTGTTGTGCCGGCACCTTATTTTCGTGCAAGCGACAACTGGCGACTCTGCTGGGGAAAAAGAAGTCATCTTCCCTTTGCATTTGGGATCCAACGTCCCTTAAGAGAGTCAATCCTACCGTTTGTGTGTTTACTTGTTGGGTTGCGTTTATTTATCGCATTTTTTTACTTCTCGCGCTTTATTTCCCGCATTTTATTTTCAGTATAATATGATTATTTATGTTGTTGTGGGATGGGAGTTCAGATGAGTGAGAAGCCAGACCCAGGCTTGAGTGCACTATAGACTTAGAGTGGAAATTAGTGGGCGCGTGCTTGCTTTGCAGGCACTAGTGTCTCATGAAATCCACACTCAGACGAGGTTCATCCGGTTGGCTTCACTTTCAACCCTTTGGGTTGAGACGGTTGCTGGTTTGGTGGATTGTCGACTCTGGGGACCGATCATTTGTGATTCAGCTAAGTGACGCCGCTTCATGAGCTGGTGATGCCACACCTTCTAGGTATCGTATCACCCCTCTTGAAAGTCTGTGACGCTGATGAACGCATAGGACGCCGTACCTTGAGTCAGTTTAGGTCCATACCTGTGAGTGGGATTGGGTTTATTGCAGGAAACTTTGACCTCCAGATTACCTGGTTTCCTCGACAGTGAATCAGTTATGTTGGTACCAGGGTTCCTCAGTTGCAGATTTGTCTGTTCTTGATAGAGCAGGTTTTGATCAGAGGATCTTATCATCAGGTGTATGTCTGTTCTTGATAGAGCAGGTTTTGATCAGAGGATCTTATCATCAGATTTGTCTGTTCTTGATAGAGCAGGTTTTGATCAGAAGATCTTATCATCAGGTGTATGTCTGTTCTTGGTAGAGCAGGTTTGATCAGAGTATTGTCATCAGTTGTTTGTTCTTGGTAGGGCATATTTTTGGGGCCTGAAGATCTCATCAACGGATGTTGTTTGTTCTTGATAGAGCAGATTTTGAGTGGGGTCTGAAGATCTCATCAGCAGCTGTATGTTTGTTCTTGATAGGGCAGATTTTTGATTTGGGGTCTGAAGACTTCATCAGCAGATATTTCTTGATCATACATCCGAGGTCCTTATTATCAGACAGTTGTTCTTGATAGAGCAGAATTTTGATCCTATGTATATGGTCCTATCAGATGGTTGTTCTTGGCAGATCAGATCTGTGGTCCTACGCCGGGGTCTTCGTCTTAACAGTGGTTGTTCTTGACAAAGCAGTGTCATGGTGTTGTTGAATACAAAATCTCCACAACAGCAATTACCTGGATATATTATTGCATGACTGCATTTTGCATTAGTTCGCATATTCATTTTTGCATTCCATTAGCAGGTGTCTGTGCTGCAGGCGCATTTCGTACCCTGATTCTGGTGTCCCGGACAATATGAGATATTTTCTTCCATGAATGGATCCAGTCTTATCACTCCATTGACACTATGTTGGCACGTTGACACCAGAATTAGGGGTGATCTCCTAAACGTACAGACACCCATGGCATTAGCATAATTCATCTTGCATGACGGAAGCCAGGGCTTGTCTTCTAATCCTTGTGTTTGCAGGTTTGAGCCAGAATCGAGCAACTCAGACTAATGGAGCAGGTACAAGCTGAGTTGGGGAAAATCCAAAGCCAGTTAGGGCAGGTCATGAATGACATACAGGCAGTGCGCCTGGACCAGCAAGTACTCAGAGAAGAGAATCAGCAGCTGCAGAATCAGTTGAGCTTTCTCATGGGAGTGGTGAGAAGTATGCTAAAAAAGGAGAGTGATCGAGCACCCGAGGTGGAGACCAAAGTGCTTCCTCTATTGCCGTTAGTGCCACCTGTGCTGAAGCCAAATGGACTTCGTGGATCCTCTACACAGCATGAAGCTCGAGGCCTGTCTCGTCAGCAGCCGCGCCAGGCATCTCAGAATAACCCTGAAGGTCATAATCAAAAGAAGAAGCTACTTGATAGAGCTGTGGACCCAATACCTGTGAGTTATGCCCAGCTGTTGCCACTGTTGGTTCAGAACCGTGTTCTCAAGCTTCGGACTTTGGATCCACCGGATGACGTGTCACCAGACTTTGATCTCAGCACACATTGTGATTTCCACTCAGGAGCACCGGGGCACCATGTTGAAACATGTAAGGCTCTCAAGAATAAGATTCAAGACCTTATTGACTCAAGGACAATTAGGCTTGTGCCGGGCGGCATGAGAGCATCGGGAAAGTTTATCCCGTACCCTGCAAAAGAGGTGAATGATTCCACTCCTTTGCCCGAAGCTGAGAAAGATCTTGAATATGTCCCGCGACCTTTGGTGACCGAATCGCCTCGCTCGCAGTTTCTACCTGGACCAAGTTCAAGGATGCAAGCGCCTAAACAAGGGGCCGTTGCCATTCAGAAACGACGACCTCTTGCTCCTTGGCGGAAAGAATACCAGCACCAGAATCAAAAGAGACCTCGCAACCACTTGGAACGAAGGAATGCTCCTTTCCATCCAGTGCTTGTGCCGTATAGCCAGATTCTTCCACAGTTGATTCAGAATTCTTTGGTGGAACCGAAAGCTCTCAAGCTCGTGCCAGAGCCTTACCCTCCAGGGTACAATCCCCATGCTCAGTGTGGTTACCATGGTGGATCTCCGGGGCATTCAACTGAAGACTGCAAAGCTTTTCAGGCGAAAGTGCAACAGTTGATCGATAAAGGGTGCATTTCCTTTCCAGATGGAGTTTTGGTTGTGCGTGACAACCTCTCAGCTGTCTGAGCTCGCAGATTCAGAGGGTTATTTCCAGAAGCCAGTGGTCCAGACAGGCAGACGTCCTCAGCATTGGCAGTCCTCAGTTTTTTTTACCATTTGCATTTGTAGTTTCTTTTCTGTTAGTTACTACTTGTTGTTAAACATTGTATGTTTCGAATGGTAATATTAATAAAGTGACTATGCATTTTTTCTGAATTAGTTATGTCGTTGTCACTCATTTACTGCATTGCACTGACACTTGCATTTTATTCACTCCAATTTATCACTACGATTAGCAACGATTTGAGGGAGGATAATGAAACTGAATACTCATAGCCGATGATCGTATGCTTTCGGATAAAACCTTGCCGACGACGTACAAGGCATTGTTTCAAATCCCTTAAACACCGGAGAGATAAGGAAGAGAATCCCTTGTTAACCACTTCGAGCCGAGAAGTAGGAGTTTCTTTCGGATTTTTAAACCCTCATATCTTAACCCGGGGCAGGGTAGTTGTCAGTTAGCTTGATCGAGCGTTCAAGTCTTATAGAGGAGTGTTGTCCTTCGAGGACCGATCACATCATATTCCTCTCCAGAGGTCATACCTCATCAACCACAATGGCTAAACCTCACCAATCAGGAGTGAGACAGTTACAAGCCTCTCGGATTAATCCAGACAGCCAGTGTCGCACGACTCGTTCCAAAAGAAAAAAAAGGGAATAAGAAAGCCGCTAAGTAAAAGAAAAAGAAAAAGCTGGAAAGCAAATGCTTAGGCAAAAATTAGGGCATCCCGTTGGTCTTCAAAAGAAAATCGAAAAGAACTCTGAAGAGTCAGTCCAGGCAAAAATTAGGGAATCAAAAGAATGAAAAAGAAAGGATTATAAAAAAAAAAAGAAAAAATCCCCGAACAAGGACGAAGTCGTGTAGACACAAACGCCGAAAAAGAAAAAGGAGTAACTGTCACTCCGAAACACCTTGTGAATTCTTTAACCAGTGTTCCCAATCTTCAACATGCCTCTCAAAGAGGCGAGCGCTCGAGCTAAGTTAACTGGACTTTAGGATCGGAGATCATCACGTAGAAGGGGTGGGTACAAATCATAATTTGAGCCAAATATCCTTTGTTTCACGAACCGTGAACCCGACCATGATACAACCCTTAAAAGACCTAATTGAGGTAGGGTTTATTCTGAAAGCGCATTACAATAAGGTTGAGTAACCTGAATCCTTCATGATTTGCTAATCAGATCCTTATTGTATTTTTCACTGATCACATCAGCACTACGTTTGAACTCTTTGGTTCATTCGTCACTCACTAGCATGACACGTAAATGAGTGACAGTACAACATTTTTTCGAAATTTGCATGAACACTGCATTAAAATTACCATTCGTGAATAAACAATTTTAATTGCAGGTCAGTAGCTAATACGGAGGAACTTCAACAGAGAATAGTCAATCAGGACTGAATCGTTAGCCGTCTGAATCAGAATGGTATACTGTGAAACCCTGTGAATCTGGGGCATTGGCTTCCTGTGAGTTTGGAATCAGTTTGTCTGAGGACAAGTCCCGGAGTATCGGTTGATTATGGGGCAATTTATGCAAGAAGCGGTTGATCGGAAGTGAATCTTCTCGAGACCCAATCAGGGGCAGTTATCCAGAATTCTTGCGATTTGGGGGCAGATCCCTCCAGTGTTCAATCAGAGCATGTTGAGTCGCTCATCGCTCGTTCAGGGGCAAACTACTTCATAGATATTGAAGCCAACCATGCTGAGAGTTGATTAGTGGGGGATGAATCCTTCTGTTGTACAGATGTTGGGGCAAGCCATCTGAAGATTGTCTTGCTGCCAATTGTTTCTGTTCAGAATGAATTATTCCCAAAGGTCGGATTGGGGCAAGTTGTCCAAATGAGTTTGTTCACCCTAGCAAGAATTGAGTGTCGGGGAATCGCGCCATTAGCCTGCCACGACCTGAGCCTTCTGAAGAAGCCTTGCTGTCATTGGATTGTTATCCTACAGCCTAACCTGTTACTCGGCTCCATGATTGATAGTCTGTATTCCCTGTGTTGACATTGTTGAATCAGGATTGTTTCTCAGCAGAAATGTACAGTTTGAGATTGTTTCCCCTGTGCAGTTCGAGACTGCAGCAAATTGAGATGGCATTTATCCCTTATCAGAGTAGGGTCAAGATTAGCCTCATTAGGGCGGGATTGATATTCCCGACAGAGTATGGCCATCCCAAGCATTGAGCGTTGATTAGCCTGATGTGCTATTTTCCCAAGTGGGTTGAGACTGAAGCGTTCCCTGACCGGCAGATTCGGGTTTATTTCCCCAGCAGTGGGACTGATGCAATGTTGTATCCCCACAGAGTCCGAGTTTGACTCCTTTCCCTCCGAGTCTAGGTCATTGACTCATTCCTCAAGCAGAGGTTGGTGGTGATTCCCTCATGGAGTAATCTCTAGACGGGTATATTTTGATGTCAGCCAGTGAAGAGTTATTTCTCAGCAGATTGCTTCGTACCCTATAAGGACTTAGGGTGTTCAAAAAAGACCGTTCAGGGTCGTTTTCCTCGGTGAAGTGAGATTCAAGTGCAGTGATCGATTGTTATCTTCCACAGATGTCAGAGATGTTTCCTTGATAGGGTCAGTACATCTCCATCAGAGTGAATAATGAGTAGCTAAGGATTGATATCCCCAGCAGTGTTGATACACAAGTATTCCTCATTAGACTGGATAGTCCAGCCAGTGTTACCCAGAAGGGTCAGTCCCCGTAAAGCGTATGCGAGATTACTCTCAGCAGATCAGGGTTGATATCCCCGAAGCGGGACGATTCCTCTTTCTCCAGCAGAGTTCTGTAGCCTCTCCGCGCAGAGTTTGCATGCAAGATAGTGAGCATTGATATATCTCCCCAGGCAGAGGTGACTCTCTTCCCCAAGCAGATGCGTCCCTGAAGGAACGTCACCTCCTCAGCTGAGTCACGCGGCGAAGCATGTGTTCTCCCCCAGCACCGGGTCACAAGTGCAGGTTTCATAGAGGTGTTCGAGTGCCGAAGCTCGTGTTTTCCCCAGTAAAGTCGCCGAAGCTCGTATTCTCCCCCCGCACCGGGTCACAAGTGCAGGTTTCATAGGAAACTATTTGTACGCCGAAGTATGCAGTAATTGATGGTGCCAGACTGAAATCTCCAGTGGAATTGAGATTCCCCACCAGTGTAGTATTCTCTCCCGAAGTCGGATGACTCCCTCTTCCCCAGTAGAGCGTTGGAACAGCTGATGCTGTATTCCCCTGCAGAGTTGTACTCTCCCCAGAAGCCGGATGATTCCTTCTTCCCCAGCGGAATTGAAATTCCTCATCAGAGTCGTACTCTCTAGTGAAGTAGAATGATTTCCCCCTCCCCGGCTGAGTTCGCAAACCCCCAAGAGAGCCGAATCCTTGGTAGCAGTTGGGACCATGAGTGGATTTTCCCTAGCAGAGTGTTGAACAACCGATGTTGTATTCCCCCAGAGTCGTACTCTTTCCAGCGAAACAGAATGATTTCTCCTTTCTCAGCCGAGTTTGCAGATACCCAAGAGAGCCGAATCCTTGGAAGTCGATCAGACCACGAGTGGGTTTCCCCAGTGGAGTGTTGAGCAGCTGAAGTTGTTTCCCCACAGAGTTGTTATCCCCAGAAGAGTAGCCGAGACGGCCACGCAGTTTATTCTCGCAATTGATATCGTTTTCTCTCAGTAAGTCCAGGTTCTCGTAGAGCTTCGTTCCCCTGCAGTAATCGACTGAAGTTGTTTCCCCTGCAACAGTCAACTGAAGATCATTTCCCCAGACGGAGCCCAATTGATATTGGCGTGTTCACGTTCTCCTCAGCAGGATGATTCCTCTATTTGAGTAGTTCTTTCTCCTTAACAGGAGGATTTCCCCCTCGGCATTTATTTTGTTGACGGGATCGCATCATCGTGCATGATTGCATAGCATTTAGCATAAATGCATGGCATTTAGCATAAATGCATAACATTCAGCATAAACGCATAGCATTTCCACCGTGTGGAGCATGGCGCCGAAGCATATGCATAATAAACATGATCTAGGTTGTTACCGTTCTTGTTTACAGGTGTTCCGCCGAAGGATCAATTGCTCAGGATGATTCCTGACATTCTCCCCCAGAGTCGCTTGCTCAAGATGTTTTTTGAGATCCCCAGCGAAGTCTTCAGTTCAAGATAATTCTTGAAATCCTCAGCAGGGCCGTTTGCTTAAGATGATTCTTAAGACCCCAGTGCCGTCTCCAGAGTTGGTTGCTCAAGTGGATACTTGGAGTCTCCAGCTAAGATCGCCTAGGATGGTTCCTGAAGCCCCAAGAGAGCCGAGTCCTTGGAAGCTGCTCAAGCCGTGATTGGTTTGTCCCCGACAAGAGTTGTCCAGGATAATTCCTGGATTCCCCAACAAAGTGTTTGCTCAGAAAGGTTATCAGTTCAAGATGATTCTTGAAGGTCCCCGGCAGAGTTATTGGTTCAAGACAATTCTTGAAGTCCTCAGCAGAGTTAATTCATCCAGAATGACTTCTAGACCCCAGGAACGGAGTTGCGTAGTAGTTCTCCAGATTCCTCAGCGGCGAAGTGTCCTCCCCAACAGTTTTCCAACGGCGAAGTTAGAATCTCTCCTGAAGACTCCATGATTGAAGTCTGACCGTGTTAATGAAGTTTCTTCACCTTGACGGCGAGGTCAGACGATGTTGTTTTGACGGCGAGGTCAGATTATGTTTGTTTCCGGCAGCGATGTTGGATGTTTGCTTTGACGGCGAGGTCAGATTATGTTTGTTTCCGGCGGCGATGTTGGATGTTTGCTTTGATGGAGAGGTCAGGTTATGTTTGTTTCCAGCGGCGATGTTGGATGTTTGCTTTGACGGCGAGGTCAGGTTATGTTGGTTTCCGGCGGCGATGTTGGATGTTTGTTTTGACGGCGAGAACATATTATGTTGATTGTCCGACGGCGATGTCAGATTTAGTTCTCCAGCGGTGATGTTGGATATTTTGATTGTCCGACGGCGATGTCAGATTTAGTTCTCCAGCGGTGATGTTGGGTATTTTGATTGTCCAACGGTGATGTCAGATTTAGTTCTCCAGCGGTGATGTTGGGTATTTTGATTGTCCGACGGCGATGTCAGATTTAGTTCTCCAGCGGTGATGTTGGGTATGTTGATTGTCCGACGGCGATGTCAGATTTAGTTCTCCAGCGGTGATGTTGGATATTTTGATTGTCCGACGGCGATGTCAGATTTAGTTCTCCAGCGGTGATGTTGGGTATTTTGATTGTCCGACGGCGATGTCAGATTTAGTTCTCCAGCGGTGATGTTGGGTATGTTGATTGTCCGACGGCGATGTCAGATTTAGTTCTCCAGCGGTGATGTTGGGTATTTTGATTGTCCGACGGCGATGTCAGATTTAGTTCTCTAGCAGTGATGTTGGGTATGTTGATTGTCCGACGGCGATGTCAGATTTAGCTCTCCGGCGGCGATGTTGGGTATTTTGGTTGATCGACGGCGATGTCAGATTTAGTTCTCCGGCGGCGATGTTGGATATTGGTTTCCCCGAGTTATAGTTGTTCTTGACGGCAATGTCAGGTGATTTGGTGTCCCAGCGGCGATGTTGGGTGTTCCTCAGAATTTTGTCTGCTTCTGACGGTGATGTCAGGTGGTTCAGTCTTCCAGCGGCGATGTTAGGTGTTTTGGTTGTCGGATGACAATATCAGAAAAATTTAACTTGTATAACTGACGGCGATGTCAGATCAGTATTTCTCCAGCTAGTTGTCGTGCAGCTAGTATTGCAGTATTCGAAGATTTGTTCCCCGCAGAGTATCGTGTGCTCGTGCAGTTGGCATATTTTCGGGTTTACCGGTATTCAACCGTCTCGCACCTTGATTAGTTGAGAGTCGTTCGCTCCTCACCCAGTCAGGTTCAAGCCGTTTGAATAGGGGCAGCTGTTGCACCCTAAAATTTGACCAACAATTATTTACCCATCAAGTGTTTGAAGGTTGATACCTTTTCCAGAAAGCTTAAGAGATCCTCAGAGAAATTGGTTGAAACCAAGGTTGCGTGTCTCATAACTTGAGTGTTGTGGGTGCTCCTCAAATGATTCTGAGACCATGAGGATAGACTTGAAGCTTTGAGAAAGCCTATGAGATGTCTTGAAAGCCATCATGAAGCCCAGAGAGGTCATTATGCAAGAATTCAGAAGATTCAACCATGAATGGTAGAATTAGGGTTTTGACTGGGTCAACCCTAGGTCAACTGATGATTTGGAGAAGGTTGAGACCTAATCCAAGAGCTATGAGATCATGGAGTGATGTATTGAGATACTATAAGGATGATTCCTAGACCAACTCATCATGATTGAAGAATTTGAGGAGTTTTAAGCTAGGGTTTCTAAGGACTGTCAGTGTAAAATCCCCTAGTTTGATCCCTATCTTCCAGGCAGTTTTAGCTCAAGATGTGATTGTCATCTCATCTTCCCCACAACATGAATGTTGTAGGGATTGTTCTTAGATTTAATTTGAGTGGTAGAAGTCCTTGATAGGATTTGCAGAGCTCAAGTTATGGTTTTGACAAATTACAGGTCATCTGAGGTATGTGAATCTGGGTCCTTGAAAGTCACCCAACTTGCAGACAACTTTTTCCCTAGTAGGATGATTCCTATGATCTCTTGGTCAACATGAATGTTGAAGAGCATCTTCTTAGATTTCTAGAGAGTACTAGAAGTCCTTGATAGGATTTGTAGAACTCAAGTTATGGCTTTGACAAGCCAAGGGCATTTTGGTCATTTGGAAGTTATAGGTCATTTCAAGCATATGGCCATATCTCCTACTTCCAAGCTTCAAATGGAAAAACATTCAACATCAAAGTTGCTTAGAATGATGTTTTAAGGCTAGTAGGGTGGTCATGAGATGTTGGAAAGGCTCATAGCAAAAAGTGATAAAAAAATGGCCTAAAAATGAGGCATAAGTTAATTCAAGTGAAATGGAAAATCATAAAATCCAAGCTATAAACCCTAACCATGTCATATGATAGGTCATTTTGACTCCAAAGGACATTTTGAGAACAATGGTTCAGCCACAATTTTGATTTGAGGCTTAAATTTTAAGGTTGCTTTGTAAAAGTCTTGCTTGCATAATGGGGTACCAAACCAAAACAAGGAAAAAGTCCATAAACAAGGTGTTTGTGCATTGTATCTTATCACATATCTCATGTAAGGAGATATTCAAGGCAGAATGGTAAGGTTGCAAAGGTTTGTAATGATATATCATGAGGTGAGAAGTGAAATGCAAGTTACCATGTCATGAAACTTCAAGTTCTTTCTAGATTGATCTAGATGATTCTAGACCTTTCTAAACATCTCTATATATTGAATATGAATTGCATTGATTCAAGGTTGGCGATAGTTGATGATAATTGGTGAGGGTTAGTGCAAAAAAGAGAGAATTGATCAAATTTCTTCCATTTTGCAATTCAAGATCAAACTTCACATTCCTCTCCATTTTCTTTTCTTTCTTCTACACAAATCCACTCCACTCATCATAATGAACAAATGCATACTGGTTTGAGGAGCCATGGATGAAGGTTTGAAGATGTGGTGGTGAAATTGCAAAGAAGCAAATCTGGTTCGAATCCATTGGTACAAGCTTGCTACATCAATTATTTTGCAAACAGAACTCAAAGAAGCATACAAGGAGTAATCTTGGAAGAGCACAAGCATTAAAGAGGAGAGAAACTACCTCTGCCATAGCCACCAAAAAGGTTTGCAAAACCTTCTCTACACCCTTATTTATGTGTTCTTAGATAGAATGGTTAGGTTAGCATTGATTAGAGACCATTAGTGAGTAGTTCTGGAAATTTATAGAGCCATTGGTGAAGATTGAAAAGTGGACATGGTTTCTTTAATGGTCAAGAACTCACTGGATAGTGAGTATTATTTCGTGTGCTATAGCTTAGGATGATGAGCATAACATGGAGGTCATTTCTGTATAAAGAAAGATGAGAAATATTGAAGTCGAAATTTGATGATATGTTGAGGTTGGCTTGGTTATCTATTCGGTTTGAAGGATAGAGTGTGTTTCAGTGGAATCTAAGATCACCATCATGTTCAGCGTGGAAAATGGGTTAAATCTGGGCTTTGAACGAGTGAAAATGGTGGAGGGATGAGGGAGAATGGTGAGCTGGAAAGTTGGCGCATGGAGTGTTCTAATGGAGGTTTGCTGCAAACCCTAAGTCTCAAGGAAGGAAACAAAGTGATCACCGTCAGATCACGCGCGAAATCTTTGACCAAGGGACGATAGGACGGCTTGAATTCAATTTCAAAAATGGAGGGAGAACCAGCCGGATGGAACGCAGCATTCCATTAAAAGCCAGTCTGGGCTTTAGTGAATCTATTATCGCCACCCCCCCCCCCCTTTAAGGCCCATTTGCTTTTACACTATGAATACATGTTATTCGCACCATTTCTGTTCCTTTTTCTTTTATTTTTTTTAGTTTTCTGATTATAAATTGGGCCCAGGCGCGCCTTGCTACGCGCACCCCCCTCCTGGGCCCATCATAATAATCAACTGAATGATATTGCTTTCTACACCCCATGATGAATTTCTCTTATTAATTTTCTTCCAAATTTCTTTAAACTTTAAAAATGCATAATAAAATGAAAAATGCATATTTTTTAATGAAACTTTTTTTCCCATTTTCCATTTTCTGTCTAGAAAAATATAAAATCATAAAATAGCCATTGTATTTCATTTTTATATTTTTTGCATATTTATACTTTTAATTGCTTTTTTTTAATTCTTTTAGTTGGTATGCTAATTTGTAGAAGTTAATTAGGGTAGTTCCCTTAGGATTTTTAATTCAATCTTTTTAGGATAATTAGATGAATGGTTTAGGTTCCCCTTGAATTAATTTCATAATTTTGTGATAATTTTTAGGGTAGTTTTAATTAGGTAGTTCTAGGTAGTATAGAATTTGATTAAAACTTTAGTATAGGTCAATAACAATTGTAGATTTAGGGTTTTTAGGGCAATTTAGTCTATGGGGAATACATGGGACTTAAGGGTAGTTATGTAGGGTCCCCTAGCATTTATATTAGGATTTAATAGAATAATATACTATTTTTGGTTGATTTTTGAATTGAATGATTGTTTGTGTGGCCTTTAGGGCAAGTTTTGTTTAGTTTGCCTTGCTTTGGAGTTTCCCTTTGGTTTGAGGAGCTTGGTATCTCATTATGGAGCTTAGTGGAGCATACTAGAAGATTGGAAGGCGCATGGAGGAGCTTGAGGAGCTTGTTCTTCTTTTCTTTGTGTTGTTTTAGGGTTAGGATTAGGGAGAGCTTAGATGTAGATAATTTCTTTCTCAAATATGGATAGTATTCTTCACATCCATTCCTCCCTGTGATTCAAAGTCCTTCCAGGGTATACACCTCTCTCCTTCAGAGGGATTAGTGCTATACCCAGGAGGTAGAACTTTTGAGGGAACCCTTCACTTGATATTGAACCCTTATAGGTCACCTTTGGTGATCAAATAAGCAGTTCAATATCCCCCTAGCTCATCCTGTAAGTGATTCTCTCTGGTTGGAGTGTCTTGAGAGCTGTCAGAGCCTGAGCATGAAGATGAAGACTTCATTGGAGATTATTGAAGAGGATGAATCCCTGAAGACTGCCATTCCAGCTGAAGCTTGAAGAGCATGAAGATCAAGTTGATACTTGAAGATCCCTGAAGATAGTGAAGCCTGAAGGTGGAACTGATCGAAGAAGTTGAAGCTTAAGGGGAGAAGATGAGTTGAAACTCATGTTGTAGGGTTGATACCTGGAAAGCAGCTGATGATTGAAGTCTGAAGACTGAGTTGCTGCTGGAGGAGCTGAGGCTTTCTTCTGCTTTTCTTTTCTGTATTGTGTGTTTTGCTTGATTTGTCTGTTGCATTAGATTAAGTCCATCTAGAATAAGTAGAATCTAGGAGCATGTTTGCATTAGAGGTTGAGTTGCTCCCTCTGCTTGTATTGTTATTGCGTGGCTTTGCTTGCGGGTATTCGGTAGAGCCCATCTCCCTTGCCCATGTGGTTTGTTTGCCTGATGGCATTTCATTTCCTTTTATCTGTATGATTGCAGTTTACTGTTTATTGCTTGATAGCATGCTGTTTATTTTTCAGTATGATTACTGTTATTTCATGACTGGCTTGAGGTTGAGACGAGCTTGTGGAGGCTGAAGCCCCACACACATTTCCTCCCTCACTTGCATTGCATGCATTTTACTGTTAAGCTGATGCTTTGTCTGTTGTGGTGTATCATTGACATGATCCCTTAGGACTCTCACTTCCTTTGATAAGGATTTGATGATAGACTTTTAGGTTGAAACCTATGCATGACAACATCTAGGAGTTCCCTGTTCAAACCTCAACTATAGGATGAATCCATGGCATGATAACAGTAGGA
>CAWUDS030002273.1:0-47500 GCA_963859935.3 Lathyrus sativus | reverse complement strand
TTTTTTTATCTTTTTAAGGAGAACGTGTGTACTGTTCACGCGGTTATAATTCACGCTAAAACATATTGTAGAGTTTTTACGAATCCTATGGAGAACTAATCGCTCTGAGTCGGTCTACTGTAATTCAGGTTCCAACACTTGAGATTATTATAATATTATTACTATTTGTTAATTCCGTTCAATAATTTTATGCTCTTGTATGCTTAATTTGATTGCATGATATTATTGATTTAATTTGGTTGATAGGATGATCATAACATGGATACTTTCACGTTTGCTTAATTCGTTTTTGTGTCTGAATAATCATGTTTGCTTAATTCATGAAGTTTTATACCGTTTGCTTAATTCTGACATTAGGATCATAAATCTTGCAACCTTAGTGTGTTTGCCAATGAGTTTGTATCCAGATAGGAGTGACATTTAGAATATTAAAATTATAATAATCGATGATAGTAGGAACCGAATCGGTAGATTGACTTATTTCATAATCACTTATTTTAACCGCTTAATTACATTTTCTGTATTTAATCGATCAGAAACCAAACAAACTCCCCCCCATTTCGAATTCGGTAGATTAATCACATACAAGAATCCTTGAGACGATATCCGAGTTGAATTGTCGCTGTATTACGTTTTCATCAAAAACACTTGTAGTGATCCGCGCGCGACATCTGATCAGCTATGATCTCAAATATATCATGCTATAAGAAGATTATCTCTTTTTATCCCCATTCGAAGAGTTTTCAAGACATTACGAGTACCGGTTGAGAAAAATCCACAAGCCAACCAGTGTCAAACATTTGTCTATACACTTTTGTATTTTAGAATTATCGTTGTCATTGTCAAAAAATCTTTCTCATTATATTCGTCAAGGTATTCCTATATTCATTAATATCAAAATGTCATAGATCCTAAGGTTGGTGTCCATGGGGAGACTCTTAGACGCTCCCAGCATGATGAGCTAGGCCCTCCACGACGGAGAGATGGATTGGGCCGACCCCGTGTGATGAGCGGGACAGAGCAATATATATATATATATATATATATATATATATATATATATATATATATATATATATATATATAATATATATATATATATATATATATATATATTATATATATATATATATATATATATATATATATATATATATATATATATATATATATATATATATATATATATATATATATATATATATATATATATATATATATATATATATATATATATAAGAGTCTTAATCGGTTGAGTAAGTAAATAAAATAATTAATTATTTAAACGAATATTTGCTTAAATATAAGTGGATGTCAAGATAATCCATTTCGAAATAATGAGAATTCTAAATGATCATCATTCTATATATACGCTATGATCTCAAATATATCATGCTATAAGAAGATTATCTCTTTTTATCCCCATTCGAAGAGTTTTCAAGTCATTACGAGTACCGGTTGAGAAAAATCTACAAGCCAACCAGTGTCAAACACTTGTCTATACACTTTTGTATTTTAGAATTATCGTTGTCATTGTCTAAAAATATTTCTCATTATATTCGTCAAGGTATTCCTATATTCATTAATATCAAAATGTCATAGATCCTAAGGTTGGTGTCCATGGGGAGACTCTTAGGCGCTCCCAGCATGATGAGCTAGGCCCTCCATGACGGAGAGATGGATTGGGCCGACCCCGTGTGATGAGTGATAACACGAAATCGTATATATATATTGATGTATAATTCAACTGATGTCTGACTGTTTTTGATCCGATTTCGGGTTTTTTCCATGTTATTTGTCTGATATTTTGCAGGTATTTGATAATCACGTCTAAACAAAGCAATATGAAGAAAAGAAGCAATTACAGATGAAATATGTACTATGCCAAAAAAGACCTTTAGCAGCGCTTTTTTTGGCCTTTAGCAGCGCTTTAAAGCGCTGCCAAAAGTGGCGCTGCTAAAGGTAAAGGCAGCGCTTTTTTTCAATGAAAAAGCGCTGCTAAAAGCTCCCTTCAGCAGCACCTTTAGCAGCGCTTTTTTAGCCCTTTAGCAGCGCTTTTGTAAGCGCTGCATAATTCCCCCAACCATCCCCCCTTTAGCAGCGCTTTAAAAAAGCGCTGTCTTAGACTCCCCCTTTAGCAGCGTGTTTGCAAAAGCGCTGCCATAGCCCACCCTTTAGCAGCGCTTTTTACAAGCGCTGCCTTAGACCCCCCCCCCCTTCCAAACCAATAGCAGCGCTTTTGTAGCGTAATATTTGTGACCTTTAGCAGCGCTTTTATGTAAAAGCGTTGTCTAATGTCCTAGATTTTAAAAATTTTTTTTATAAAATATTCACCCTGTTTTGTATATTTTACCAACAACCTGCTTATATTACACAAACCTGCTTATAATTAAGGCCTTTATTTCAGCACTTTGGTCTTATAAATAAAATTCAAACTTTGGCCTTAAATATACCATTCAAACTTTGGCTTTATATGTACAATTCAAAACTTTGGATGTAACTCATGAATTTGTTCATAAACATTTTAATATACACATAAACCTGTTTAAATATGTTACAACAAAAATTGACACAAATACATTCAATTCTCAGAATTACAACAACACAAATACATTCAATTCACATATAATTACAAGTCTTCCAATCCGATAACTCTATACAATTCTCAACCCAAGAATAAATTGACACCATTCCTCTTTAATTTCTTCCAATTTTGCTTTCGTGTAAGTAGCGCACTTGAATTCATCATAATACTATATAATATAACAGATCGAATAAGATTTAAGTTTAAAACTAATTACTCAGATGAAGTATCGGATAATTATCAAAATGAATCATATAACTTATATAATGAATTGATCCATACCAGGACTGGAATCTCAAGTTGACTAGAAAGAATAATTTCCCTCATAAAGCGCAATACAAAATATCCACAGTCAATACCATTACGCTGCCGAGGACACTGTAAATGGAAAAAACAAACGAACATTTATCCGGATATATAGTTGAAATAGTTTTATCAAGTAGAAACATGCGAGAATATACCTCTACTCTGATCCAGTTGATGTTGTTAGCCTTCCTTTTTGGCACCGTTGCATCTCTTTGTGCTCTGAATATTTGTATAACTCTAACATAATATAAACGCATATTTAGAACAATGTCACATAATAAATAAAGATATATAATTAAAGACAACAGTATATGTCATCACTTACATATCAACAAAGTTCCTCAGATTTTCATATTTTGTTGTATCGCCATCCAATGAATCTATATAATACACTATTTCTTTCGTCGAATTAATTGCGATCAACAACCAATGTCCACTATAAAATAAAACAACAGTTTAGACGGAAATGTTATATATATAGAAAGGGAAAAATCGAACAATTATAATAAATGAATTTAGAATAAAATCTAACCCATGGCCAGTGTTATATGGCAACAAGAACAACTTCTCCGTAGTCGCGTGCATAAATCTCTGCACTGTGTACTTTTTGACTGTATCTGGTGACTGGTCTATTATACGTGAGTTGACACAGCTAGCAGATAAGAATGCGAATACTGAAGTCAATTCATTCGGGACCAATAACTTGTCATACAAGAACCTAAAAAAACATAATCAACATTAGAATATTAAGTTAAACGAGCAAATTTTAAAATGTTCAATTATTTAATAAAAATGGATCGGAGTACCTGATGTATGAATGCATAACACCGACGCGCAGTTCAGAATGGTCGAAAACCGGATGAAAACAACATGAAAAACGCAGAATGCATATTTTGCTGCTGTGACGACCGTCACAGCTCCATGACGACCGTCACACGGGTGACGACCGTCACACACCGTGACGACCGTCATGCAGGCAAAAACGCCCAATTTCAAATGAACGTGCAAAATACAGTTCCAAGTCCTAAATAGTGGACCACTACTCCCTGATATTTCTGCCTCTAAGTCCACCTTCCTCAAGTTATAACCGTTAGAATTCTATTTCTATAAAAAGGGAAGGAGGGGAGCTGAGAAAGGGAGCCGTATTCAGACAACGAAGTGCTGCCCGATTTCATTTCCAGAGCAAAAGTTCAGTTTTATTTCTTTCTATTTTTTTTGTTTCCTTTCATTTCTTCTGTAATTCCTATTTCCCTTGTACGATCAATTGGCATAAAGACCAGAATCCTGCCAACATTTATGGAGGATCTGCCCAAAGGCCAATTGGAATATTTACAGGTTCTGAGTTTTAATCGTAATTTCAGTTTTCATTATGATGCATGTTATTAATCATTGTTTTTATTTATGTTTTACCTTTCCCAAATCCATGTCTAGCTAAATCAGAGTAATCGATATGTAATAATAATTCGGACGGGATTTGATAATAACCGGTTGAAAACTTTCTTTTTCAAAAGTTGTTTATGGTCTGAGTGTTTAAATTTATTTACTGAATAAACTTCGTCGCGAAAGCGAGAACTTATTTAAAAGTAGTTTTGCCACGAAAGTGGGAAATTAATTAAGGTATGGATCAACAAGCGAAATCTGCGGTAAGACCAGATAGTAAACACTAGTCATTTGTTTTAATAACAACGAAAGCACTTTAAAACGGATTAGAACTTAAAGATTTCCAAAAAATAGTTTTAACCCCGAATGGGACACGAAAGCGTACATTTGGCCCTTAGAATTATGACTAGCGTCAACAACCATCGTGAGACGAAAGTCTTCAGATTACTATTTTCTGCTTAAATAAATTCTGAAAAACATTTCATAAACCAGTAACTTGTCAAATCCCGAAGAACATAATTACTGCATATCGATTCACGTAATTATAATTCAAGTAAACTTTCTAGTTCCCTTTAGTGACAAAAATTATTCCCTTAAACATTATCTACCTAGCTAAACATAGTAACTCCCGAGAACACTAGTTGATTACGAGTCCCTGTGGGATCGATATCTTTTATTACTACGCGATAGACTGTGCACTTGCAGTTAAGTTGTATTAGACATAGAAAGTCGCGATCAAGTTTTTGGCGCCGTTGTCGGGGACCCGTTTAGTCAATAGTGTAACCTTCTGTTACACCGTATAAACTAGGTTAACAATTTCATTTTTCCTTTACTAGTGATGTCGATTGTATGCCAAGTAATCGCCCACAAGGCGATATCTTAAAACCTTCAGTCGCAGAACTAGAGCGCTTCTTACATTTAAGAAGTCGCATCATTGAGTACCAACTCAAACATAACATTCCCGATCCTCTCACTCCCATTCCCAAATCCGAAGAAGAATCAAAGATGGCTGAAGCACCTCAAAACAAACCGTTGAAGGCATACGCTACACCCTCTCAGATGGAGCCTAGAAGTAGCATTGCTGCCCCAGCTATTACTCGAAACAATTTTGAGCTGAAACCCTCATTGTTGTCAGCTGTACAACAAAACCAATTCTCAGGAAATGCAACTGAGGATCCAAACGAACATTTAACAAAGTTTGTACAATACGCAGACACAGTGAAAGCAAATGGAGTAACTCCAGACGCAATAAGACTTCGTCTTTTCCCTTTCTCTCTTAGAGACAGAGCGTGGACATGGTTACAATCCTTACCATCCAACTCCGTTACGACGTGGGAACAGTTGAAGAACGTCTTCTTAGCGAGATATTTTCCGCCAAGAAAAACTGCTATGCTTAGAGCTCAAATCAACGAATTTCGACAAAAAGATACTGAATCTCTTTACGAAGCATGGGAACGATTCAAAGATATGATGAGAACATGTCCTCACCACGGTCTAGAAGACTGGGTGACAATCCATACTTTCTATAATGAGCTTTTATACAATACCAGATTGACAATAGACGCTGCCACGGGCGGTGCACTTATGGATAAGCCATACGACGAAGCCTATCAGCTAATCGAAAACATGTCTCAGAACCACTGCCAATGGGGAGGTGAACGCACTCCAACAGAGAAACCTGCAGCGAAAGGTGGGATGTACGAGATCAGCAGCCTTGAAAAGTTCAACGCTAAAGTAGATGCTCTAGCACAAAAGATTGACAGTTTGACCGTTAACCCCACTGCAACCGTCGCTGCCGTAACTCCAAACTGCGAGTTATGCGGAAGCACCACTCATAATGCGCCCGAATGCCCATTGCTAGCCGGAATCCCACCAGACCAAGTAAATTATGCTCAAGGAAATCCTTACGCAAATACCTATAACCCAGGTTGGCAAAATCATCCAAACTTTTCTTACAAAAGCGATAATGCATTGCAAATGCCTACTGCTCCGCCAGGATATCAGAAACCAGCTGCTGCTCAGACTGCACCTAGGAAATCAAACCTCGAGTTGATGATGGAAAAATTCATAGCTACTCAAGCTCAAACAAACAAAGAATTCCTGAATCAAAACATACACACTAGCGAGCAAATTAAACAGTTGACCGGAAAAGTAGACGCTTTACCCACCCACAACAAAATGTTAGAAACACAGATATCACAAGTGGCTCAACTACAAGCCTCTGCTGCCACACCCGCTGGCACATTTCCTGGACAACCCGAACAGAATCCAAAAGGTCAAGCAAATGCTGTAATATTAAGAAGCGGAAAAGAATTGGACGAACCGATCGATCCGAGGACCGAAAACTCAGCCATGCAACAAAAACCAACTGAACAAGCAGAAAAGGAATCCGAGTTAGAGAAGAAGGAAGACAACGAGAAGGAGGATACCGCAAGTGAAAAAACTCAATCACCTCCAGCGCCATATAAACCACCTATCCCTTATCCTCAAAGACTAATAAACTCCAAACTTCAGGACAGTTTAAGAATTTGTAGAGCTCCTTAAACAGTTGAATATCACTATTCCTTTTACAGAAGCAATAACTCAAATGCCGTCATACGCTAAATTTCTCAAAGAAATCCTGTCAAATAAGAGAAAGATCGAGGATAACGAGACAGTTACACTTACTGCAGAGTGTAGTGCTATAATTCAAAACCGCATGCCTCCTAATTAAAAGACCCAGGTAGTTTCTCCATACCCTGCGTCATAGGAAAGTTCGTAATAGACAAAGCTCTATGCGATTTAGGAGCCAGTATCAGTGTTATGCCTTTATCTATATGCAAAAAGCTGAATATGGGAGACCTAAGACCAACCAAAATGTCCGTACAATTAGCTGACCGATCAGTAAAATATCCCGTCGGAATACTGGAAAACGTTCTAGTACACATAGGACAATTCTACATCCCAACCGACTTCATAATCATGGACATCAAAGAGGACTCTGTTACCCCAATTATCCTAGGAAGACCGTTCCTAGCTACAGCCGGAGCTATTATAGACGTGAAGAAAGGAAGGCTAACATTCGAAGTAGGAGAAGAAAAGATAGAGTTCATTCTCACCAAGTTCTTACAAGCACCAGTCATAGACGATACCTGCTATTTAGTAGATGAAATTGACGAATGCATAAGAGAACTTGAAAATGAAGAGACCACGTATTCAGAAATAATAAAGATTCAAATACCTGATATTTCTGAAGACAATGATTGGCGTAAACCGTATAAAGACGACAGCCTAAGCGAAAGCTTAGCACTGACCCCAAACCATATGCCAGGTCCGAAGAACCCATCTTTAGAACTTAAAACACTACCCAAAACCTTAGATATGAATTCCTAGACGATGAACTAAAAAGACCAGTGATAGGCAACACCGACTTAAGACAACTAGAAACCATAAAACTATTAGAAGTCCTAAAGAAGTACCCCACCGCGTTAGGCTATAACATAAGCGATCTAAAAGGTATAAGCCCTTCAATCTGTATGCATCGAATTACAATAGAGGAAGACTCTAAAACCTCTAGAGAGCATCAGAGGAGACTGAACCCCATCCTAAGCACTGTAGTCAGAGATGAAGTAAAGAAATTGCTAGACGCAGGAATCATCTATCCAATCTCCGATAGTGAATGGGTTAGCCCAGTTCATGTCGTACCAAAGAAAGGAGGAGTCACAGTAGTTAAGAACGAAAAGGGTGAATCAATAACAAAAAGAGTCGTGACTGGAAGCAGGATGTGCATTGATTATAGGAAGCTTAACAAAGCCACACGAAAAGATCACTTCCCGTTACCCTTCATAGACCAAATGTTGGAAAGATTAGCCAAACATTTGTATTTCTGCTATCTAGATGGCTATTCAGGATTTTTCCAAATTCCCATTCATCCTGATGACCAAGAAAAGACTACACTCACCTGTCCTTATGGTACTTTTGCTTACCGCCGAATGCCGTTCGGACTTTGTAATGCTCCAGCAACCTTCCAAAGATGCATGATGGCAATCTTCGCAGATTTCATAGATGACATCATGAAAGTATTTATGGACGATTTCTCGGTATGTGGACAAAGTTTCGAAGGATGCCTACAAAACTTAGAAATGGTATTAGAACGTTGTGTAAAAGTGAACCTCGTCCTAAATTGGGAAAAATGCCATTTTATGGTCCGACAAGGAATAGTTCTAGGACATGTCATATCAAATAAAGGAATTGAGGTCGACAAAGCTAAAATAGAGATTATAAAAGATCTCCAACCTCCAAAATCCGTACGAGAAATACGGAGTTTTCTAGGACATGCCGGTTTCTACCGAAGATTTATAAAAGATTTTTCAAAAATCACAAAACCTTTGACCGGCCTGTTGATGAAAGATGCTGAGTTCGTCTTCGACGACGACTGTCTAAAAGCATTCGAAACATTAAAATCAGCCCTTATCACCGCACCGATTATGCAACCACCCGATTGGCGACTATCGTTCGAAATCATGTGCGATGCGAGTGATTATGCCGTAGGCGCAGTTCTAGGACAAAGGAAGGACAAGAAACTCCATGCCATTTATTATGCCAGTAGAACCTTAGATCCTGCCCAAATGAACTACGCTACAACAGAAAAGGAACTTCTAGCAGTTATATTTGCGCTTGACAAATTCCGTTCTTACCTAGCAGGAGCAAAAATTATCATATACACAGACCACGCCGCCATTAGGTACCTAATAAGCAAAAAGGATGCCAATCCAAGATTATTGCGATGGATCCTGTTATTACAAGAGTTTGACTTAGAAATCAAAGATAAGAAAGGAACCGAGAACGTTGTTGCAGATCACTTATCCCGAATAGAAGGCATCAAACATGAACCAGTACCGATAAATGACGATTTCCCGTACGAACATCTGATAGCCAAATTAGAAAGTGACATGCCTAACTTAATCTCGGAGGATCTAGAACTCGAAAAAGCCGTAGAAGCCGTCTATGCCCAAGTCACATTACCTTGGTATGCTGACATCGTTAATTACCTAGCTGCAGGCGTGCTTCCACCGGATCTCACTTATCAGCAAAAGAGGAAATTCTTCCACGATCTGAAACACTATTATTGGGACGAACCCCTACTCTTCAAGAGAGGAGCCAACAACATATACCGTCGCTGTGTCCCAGAGGAAGAAATAGAAAATATCATTTCCCAATGCCATTCAGCACCATATGGTGGTCATGCTAGTATATCCAAGACGTGCGCTAAGATTCTCCAAGCCGGCTTATTCTGGCCTAACCTCTGGAAAGACGTTCACATCGCTGTGCTAAAATGTGATCGATGCCAACGAACTGGCAACATCTCACGACGCGATGAAATGCCTCAAAAAGGAATCTTAGAGGTAGAAATCTTTGACGTATGGGGAATAAATTTCATGAGACCATTCCCGCCTTCTTTTGGTAATAACTACATACTCGTCGCTATAGACTATGTGTCTAAATGGATAGAAGCCATTGCTGCTCCAACAAATGACGCACGAGTAGTAATGAAACTCTTCAAAGACACAATCATTCCTAGATTCGGTGTACCCAGACTCGTCATTAGTGACGGCAGATCACATTTCATATCGCGAATATTTGATAAACTTATTTCTAAATATGGAGTCCGACACCGAGTAGCTACACCCTATCACCCGCAAACTAGCGGACAAGTAGAGGTCTCGAACAGGGAAATAAAATAGATATTGGAAAAGACTGTCGCTACCTCAAGGAAAGATTGGTCATCAAAGCTAAATGAAGCTTTATGGGCTTATAGGACCGCTTTTAAGACACCAATAGGTACTACACCCTACAAATTAGTTTACGGTAAATCCTGTCATCTCCCTGTAGAATTAGAGCATAAGGCCTTTTGGGCCATTAAGACACTCAATTTCAACTACACCGAGGCAGCAGAAAAACGAATCTTGAACTTACACGAATTAGAAGAACTTCGATTGGACGCTTACGAAAATGCCCGTATCTACAAAGAACGAACTAAAAAGTGGCATGATAAACGTTCAGTCAAGAAACAATTCAGTATGGGAGACATCGTACTGCTATTTAATTCAAGATTAAAACTCTTCCCAGGCAAACTAAAATCTAGATGGTCTGGACCTTATGAAGTGACTAAAGTACTTCAGAGTGGAGCCGTTGAAATTACCGATAAGACGAATGCACCGTTTATCGTAAACGGGCAACGTCTAAAACATTATAATAAGAACGAAAACAACCCTCAAGTCTGCAGTATAGCATTGCTTGAGCTTCTAGCTCAAACACCCGAATAGCTTGTCACCAAGCTATCGTCAGGCTTTAGACGTTAAAAACAGCGCTTACTGGGAGGCAACCCAATTTTCCTGTATTTTCCTCGTTACTGTATTTCATTCTCATTTTTATTTAAAATTCTACTTTGAAACTTTAACAAAAATTCTGAACTTAAAATTGCTACTATTTTTACTTTCTTTTATTTTCATATTTTTATCTTATTTTTCTCTTTTATCTTTTGTTTTTACCGCCTTTCATTTTTAAAAATCCTGACTTCAAATTTCTGTTTTAAACTTTTCAGGATTTTAAAAGTCTTCAAACCTTCCTCCTGTTTTTCTCTGACTTACCTGCAAGTATGGCCGCGTACGACTTCACAAAGGTTCATTTTTGAGGATTAGCTCAAAAGGCAAGATTTGAAGCATTAACTGAGAGGGACATAGCCTTAACACTGTATTATGATAAGTCTACCATGGAGAAACTATGGATTACTGATAGCATCCAATACCTGTTCAATCAATTAGGCTGGGAGAACACCGCTTTGAAAACCCGTTTTGCTACCTATAAGGACCTCACCTACGAATTCCTTAGTTCTTTCAGGTACTTACCCAACTATGGTTTTGGATCCAACACAGAGCTGATCATCTTTAGGATGTTTGGGATGGACCAAACCCATAGCCGGATGTAATTAGCTAACCTCCTAGGATTTCCTAGCGGACCGCATGTGTTCACCAGTGCAGAAGATGATGATCTTGATTTTGAACTCAACCAATTCTGGGGTAGAATCACAGGCGACTATCACCCTGAACCAGACAGAATGTATAATGATGAGATTCATAACCCAACTTTCAGATACTTTCATAAGATACTAGCTCACACCCTTTTCGGGAAAGAGGAAAATATTACTACAGTATCTAAAGAAGAGTTATTTATCATGTTCTGTGCTTCTCAGGGCCGTACAGTGAATGCAGTACCGTTTATGATGAGATCTTTCAGACGCCTCACTCAGGACCCACAATCACCTATTCTAATAGGAGGCCTCGTGACAATGATTGCCCACGAGCTTGGCCTTAGATTCCACTTAAATGCAAGCACTAGTTTTGGCACCATCCGCCCCATGAATATCCAGTTTTGCTTTAACAGGCGCATTTTGAGAACTATGGGACCTGGACCTTACGAGTACCTCATCAATGACAAACCTGTCCAGCTATTCACATTGCCAAATCATCAGATGACAAGTATCCACAACAAGGACAACTGGCTTTATGAATTGGATGAGCCTATGGGACCTCCTTCACCTCAATCAACACCACAGAACTACATGTACGACAATGATCACATCTCTGAAGCACACGATTATATGTACTATGAGGATGCTGTATCAGAAGCTGAAGTAGACCCTACGACTCCTCCGCATTACAACACTTATCCTGAGCCCATTCCTGAGGCAACCACTGACAAAATGGATACTGTTCTGCACTGATTGGACAATGTTGACGCAGCTCTGACTACTGTAAAAGACGACATCACAAGCATACACAGCGAACTCGTAGTCTTCATGGACTTAGTCTGTGACCAACTCGACTACTACGCCAGGAAGTTTGATGAGTTGAAGGAACGAAAAGACTAGACATTAGCATTAGATTTAGTTTAGTTTAGTTTTTCTACTTTCCGTCCGTTTTCAATTATTTTGATTTTTGCATTGTTAATTTCCCTATGTATTACATTACAATCATTCTAATTACTTGTTATTTCAATTATGGTCTTTATTCATTTATTCTGTTTTTACGTTATTCTTTGTTTATTGGCCGATATAATACATTTCCATATCATTTATAGGCCTAAAAATCATTGCAAGAACACCCCCAAAGCAAAATTCTGCGTTCTGCAGATTTTACTGGTGTGACGACCGTCACAGGAGCCTGACGACCGTCACAGATACGTGACGATCGTCACGAGCCCAAAACTGTTATCTGATATAACAGGGGTTGCGTTTTCTCTCCCACTCACATCCTTTCAACTCCCAATCATCACAAACTCACACCCCACTTCCAATTTTCGTTTTCCCCACCTTGCTCCATATATTCCAACTCCCATCTCAACTTCCTACTACACTTCTGTAACATTTTTCCACTCCACATAACCAACTCCATCCATATTTCCTCAGCATCCTCCAACAATGGCGAGAAACAACGAAACCTCAGACCTCAGCAACATCGTGTTCAGCGACGGCGACTCCGGAGAGAGACAGCGATCCAACTATATCGCCTTCCACCAACGGTCGCTACAGCCGACCCACTATCCACATATCCCATCGCTCATAGAGCTCGGACTCCTTGACGGTGTCACTTGGATGCTCCAAAGATCCGGCATCTGGAACCTCTGCACAAATCCACATCCGACGTATGAACAACTCACCCTCGAGTTCCTAAGTTCGTTCACCTACGTCACTTCCAGTGGCGACCTCAGCCAACACTCCGATGCCGCATGCTTCTGGATGTTCGGCACAGACTATCAACTGAACCAGAACCAGATTTCCGCCATCTTACAATTCCCTCGCAGCGACAATGCTCACCGCCGCCTCACCGACCAGTTTCAGCATGAAGCCTTCGCGCTCTGGTACCAGTTAACCGGCATCAATGCCGATGGTTGGGATTCTCTGCACGCAACGCATATCCACAACCCGACCATCCGGTACTTCCACCGAGCACTGAGCAACACCATCTTCACCCGGGATAGCAACCATAAGGTGAACTCGAAAGAGCTCTTCTTTCTCCGCTGTGTCTTCAACAACGAGCCCATCAATGCCGCTCCGTTCCTCCTGGCCCACATTCAGGCCAACTGTAACCGTGGCTCTAAGCCATTTTACTTTGGCGGGATTGTCACTGCCATTGCACTTGGGCTAAACCTCGGTGACCGCCTCCAGCATCTCCATGCCATTCCCTCGGTGTTCCTCGACACCGACCACTGCAGAGCCTCTCACCTCATCCGTTCCAGAGCCGATGGCAAATACCACCCAATCGTGCGTGGCAAAACCGTCAGAAGCATCATCCTTCCATCACGCACCCGGATGCACCCAGAGGATCGTACCAACTGGCTATTTGACCTCAATGCCCCTCCTGCTGCCGCTGCTCCAACTCAGACCCACACCCAAGGTTCTGATGACGAAATCCAACATGAGTTGGACAGACCTGAGCAACCGGAGGCATCACAACCACTTCCTTCCGAAGGTACATCCTACCGCCGCCGCCATCGTCCAGAGCCCGACTACTCCGAAGAAGACCTTCGCCGATCTCTCGACCATTAGGCCCAGATACTCGCTATGATGCAGCAGCAGAATCAGCGAGTAGAGCAGTTCGAAGCTTGGCATCGGACCCAAATGCAACAACTCCAAACCGGCCAAGAAACCATTACTGAGAACTTGGCGAATCTGACCTTGCAGTTCGAAGGACTCCGCGACTATGTCTATCATACCGGAGCAATGAGCTTTGAAGACCGAGTCGACCAAGTCAGAGCCAGAGGACGCGAGAGAGGACGTGACCGAGGCAGAGGCCGTGATTAGTTACCATTTTCCTTATTTGTTTACTATATTTTCAGTTTCTTTGTATTTTCATTTACTTGTACTTCCCTCTCGCATTCTTTCAAATCAGTGGGGACACTGATTGAGATAGTGTGGGAGCGGAGCGTTTATTTCCCATTCCTGTGTACTTTTATTTTCGTAATTTCAATTCGAACATTTTCACGTTTTAGCAAATAAAAGCTCGTTTATATATCTTTTTCCGTTACGCAAACATCCCCACGTTATTCGACATAAACAAAAACTTTTTTGTTCGTTCCTCAAAAGCAAAAGCATCACGAGAATGCGCCCGAGTTCAAACCAAGTTTTGAAACTCCGAGACGACAATTCTAACAAAACCGGTACCGTCCTGACACCTTAGATCTCCAGTTTATGCGAGTCGGTTTCACTACCTACGTGTACCAAAGTTTCAAGTGTCCACGCAAACTCAGCCCCAAGTAGTTTATACTAGCAGTCAGCACCATCCTAGAACACTTCTAAGCGAGCGACCAATGCAAATAAGTGTATGATCTCCAAAAAGATGAAAAATCATGAAAAGAAAGCCATTTAGCCCAAATTTAAAGACGCGTTCCCTCTAAGTTAGGTGCTCCTCACCCGAGCATTTAGCCCAACGGTACGAAAACTCATTGAAAAATCAATGATATAAGCTTATGAGCAATGAAAAAGATCAAAACAGAAAGGAGATCATATTCACTAACAGGTCGACTTGCCATGAAAGTGTATGGACAACGGGCTTAATGTGATTGCGCTAGAACAAACAGGGTGAACTTGACGCGAGAACCTTGACACCAAGCTACAGTAGCATGACTGGGACCGATTTGCATAAGAAGGAGACCTCCGAAGACTTGTAGTCCAGTGTCGTCACCGTACTCGTTTTGTTCTTACTAAGAATCCCGGTTTTTCCCAACTTTGTGAATGAGGAAGCTGCCTCGTGCTTGCCGACTTTTTCCTGTTTTACTTGAGGACAAGCAAAGATTCAAGCTTAGGGGAGTTTGATAACACGAAATCGTATATATATATTGATGCATAATTCAACTGATGTCTGACTGTTTTTGATCCGATTTTGGGTTATTTCCATGTTATTTGTCTGATATTTTGCAGGTATTTGATAATCACGTCTAGACAAAGCAATATGAAGAAAAGAAGCAATTACAGATGAAATATGGACGAAAACCGGATGAAAACAACATGAAAAACGCAGAATGCATATTTTGCTGCTGTGGCGACCGTCACAGCTCCATGACGACCGTCACACGGGTGACGACCGTCACACACCGTGACGACCGTCATGCAGGCAAAAACGCCCAATTTCAAATGAACGTGCAAAATACAGTTCCAAGTCCCAAATAGTGGACCACTACTCCCTGATATTTCTGCCTCTAAGTCCACCTTCTTCAAGTTATAACCGTTAGAATTCTATTTCTATAAAAAGGGAAGGAGGGGAGCTGAGAAAGGGAGTCGCATTCAGACAACGAAGTGCTGCCCAATTTCATTTCCAGAGCAAAAGTTCAGTTTTATTTCTTTCTATTTTTTTTGTTTCCTTTCATTTCTTCTGTAATTCCTATTTCCCTTGTACGATCAATTGGCATAAAGACCAGAATCCTGCCAACATTTGTGGAGGATCTGCCCAAAGGCCAATTGGAATATTTACAGGTTCTGAGTTTTAATCGTAATTTCAGTTTTCATTATGATGCATGTTATTAATCATTGTTTTTATTTATGTTTTACCTTTCCCAAATCCATGTCTAGCTAAATCAGAGTAATTGATATGTAATAATAATTCGGACGGGATTTGATAATAACCGGTTGAAAACTTTCTTTTTCAAAAGTTGTTTATGGTCTGAGTGTTTAAATTTATTTACTGAATAAACTTCGTCGCGAAAGCGAGAAATTATTTAAAAATAGTTTTGCCATGAAAGTGGGAAATTAATTAAGGTACAAACCAACAAGCGAAAGCTGCGGTACGACCAGATAGTAAACACTAGTCATTTGTTTTAATAACAGCGAAAGCACTTTAAAACCGATTAGAACTTAGAGATTTCCAAAAAATAGTTTTAACCCCGAATGGGACACGAAAGCGTACATTTGGCCCTTAGAATTATGACTAGCGTCAACAACCATCGTGAGACAAAAGTCTTCAGATCACTATTTTCTGCTTAAATAAATTCTGAAAAACATTTCATAAACCGGTAACTTGTCAAATCCCTGAAGAACATAATTACTGCATATCGATTCACGTAATTATAATTCAAGTAAACTTTCTAGTTCCCTTTAGTGACAAAAATTATTCCCTTAGACATTATCTACCTAGCTAAACATAGTAACTCCCGAGAACACTAGTTTGATTACGAGTCCATGTGGGATCGATATCTTTTATTACTACGCGATAGACTGTGCACTTGCAGTTAAGTTGTATTAGACATAGAAAGTCGCGATCAATGAGCGGGACAGAGCAATATATATATATATATATATATATATATATATATATATATATATATATATATATATATATATATATATATATATATATATATATATATATATATATATATATATATACATATATATATATATATATATATGTGTGTATACACACACACACACACACACATATATATATATATATATATATATATATATATATATATATATATATATATATATATATATATATATATATATATATATATATATATATATATATATATATATATATATATATATATATATATATATATATATATATATATATATATATATATATATATATATATATATATATATATATATATATATATATATATATATATATATATATATATATATATATATATATATATATATATATATATGTGTGTGTGTGTGTGTGTGTGTGTGTGTGTGTGTGTGTGTGTGTGTGTGTGTGTGTGTGTGTGTGTGTGTGTGTGTGTGTGTGTGTGTGTAAGAGTCTTAATCTGATGAGTAAGAAAATAAAGGATGTTATTCAGTACTTGATGCTTGTTCTTTACTGTTTTGTTTGTGAAAAACGCCGATGTTTTTGATGAACTTGCACTTGCATAAACTTGCTGGCCCTTGCCAATAATTGCTAAAACTTCGAATTGACTGAATGAACGTCACAGATATTAACTCGGATAGATTTTGTTGTGTAGATTTGTGTTGTCTCGTTTGTGTTTTGCAGGGTCCTTACCTTTGAAGCAAACGGTCAGGAATTGTATTCCCCAGCCAAAGTCTCTTGACGTAGGGCCTGACTTCAGTTGGTGTCGTTCCTTAGCAAGTCGTATCTTATCCCCAGAGAGTGGAGACGGCGCTTATTCCTACCAGATGTGGAATTGTCCTCCCCGAGAGAGTATCACCAGGAATGTCGCCTGAAGAGTATCCTCATGAAAGTTGTCCATAGGATATCCCCAGCAGGTCAAAATCAATATCCCCGGCAAAGGACGCCTCCCCAGAGGATGGTTATTCCCTTTCCCCGCAGGTCGTCATTCTTTCGTCAGGATGATTATCCTCAGCAGAGTGTGTCCCGGCAGTGTAGTTCTTCCCCCAAATGTCTGATCTCTCCCCAACAGAGTTGGTTGTAGTTTCCGACATTTATTTTGTCGAAATACTTTGTGATACCCGTTCATTCCCAGCGGAGTTGGTTTTGATCTCAGCCATTTCATACCAGAGTGTCTCTCAGCAGCTTGAGCTTGCATTAACATTTGCATATATCGTCATATTTGCATCTACCCACACGCGTATCATTTCCATGTCAAATGGAGCATTACGCAATTGTCAAACATACGCATTTTGAAACATAAGCCAGGTTGGTTAACCTTTTGTTTTCAAGTGTTGTTTTCCCTGCAGGTGGAGGGAGCTCTTGCTCAGATTAATTACCAGATAGGAAAGGTCTTGGCGTGAGACGTGTAATGATAATGTTTGTCTTATTCACCAGAGAGTTGCTTGGATTAGTTTCTCTTACCCCTCCAGCGGAGTATTTCTTCAAAATTGTTGTTATGTCAGTATCAAAAGATTTTGTGAATCAATTTTTGGAAGTTGTCGCCTATGTCGAAATAGGTGTCTTGCAGTTTGGGTTCAGAAAATCCCCAGTAGAGCCCTTCTCAGACTTGCTGCCATGTCCGTGCTAAAAGTTTGAAGATTGGACCAGTATTTTGTTACCCATTTGATTGATGGAGTTAGCTACTGCAAAGATAGGCAGAGAAGCTGTATTCAACGTTATTTTCCTGTATTGGTGACAGAGTTATTTTCCTGTATCGGGCAGAGTTATTTCCCATAGTGATGACGGAGTTATTTTCCTGTATTTGGCAGAGATATTTTCCCGTATTGGTGACGGAGTTATTTTCCTGTATCGGACAGAGTTATTTCCCGTAGTGATGACGGAGTTATTTTCCTGTATTTGACAGAGTTATTTCCCATAGTGGTGACAGAGTTATTTCCCGTAGTGGTGACGGAGTTATTTCCCGTAGTGGTGACGGAGTTATTTTCCTGTATCGGGCAGAGTTATTTCCCGTAGTGGTGACGGAGTTATTTCCCGTAGTGGTGACAGAGTTATTTCCCGTAGTGGTGACGGAGTTATTTTCCTGTATTTGACAGAGTTATTTCCCATAGTGGTGACGGAGTTATTTTCCTATATTTGACAGAGTTATTTCCTGTAGTGGTGGCGGAGTTACTTTTCCTGTATTTGACAGAGTTATTTCCCGTAGTGGTGGCGGAGTTACTTTTCCTGTATTTGACAAAGTTATTTCCCGTAGTGTTGGCGGAGTTATTTTCCTGTATTTGACAGAGTTATTTTCCCGCATTGGTGAACGGAGTTAGTTCCTGTGTTGCTGACAGAGTTATTTCTTATTTGTTGATAAATCTATTTCCTCAGTGGAAGTCGCCAAAGTTATTCCCTGTGTTGTTGGCAGAGTTGTTTCCCCAGTAAAAGCGTCAGAAAAGTTTGTATTCTGTTAACAGAGATATTCATACCCATTTGAGTGATGGAGTCATGTGATTAGAAAAAGATGCTATGATAGGCAGAGAAGTTGTATTTTTGTATTGACAAACCCCATAGCAAAGATGGAGTATAATTTGGTGGATTTTGTTCTCCAATTAGTTTGTGCAGTTCGTGTCTGCAGTTGGCAAATTTCTGGGTTTCTTGGTATTCAACCGTCTTTTACCTCGATTATTTGAAGGTCGTTCGCTCTTCACCCAGTCGGGTCCAAGCCGTTTGAATAGGGGCAGCTGTTGCACCCCAAAATTTGCTCAACATCTTTTACCTGGTTTATGTTTCATTGCACTATCATTTGCATAGTTCTATCATTTGCATATCATGGCATGTCATTCATCCAACAGGGGATCAGGTGTGATTATTATCAAGAGAAGCCTAGCAAGAAATCTTATCCAAGCTTGAGAAGTCATCCAAGTCATCAGGAGGTGGTGGGAGGTCTTAATCAGCTGAGGACCATCAATGGGATGTGAAGCATGAGGTGTGAATATGAGATGTGTATAGAGCTCATGGGGTGCCTAGAGAGCCATGTTGGAGCTAAATCAAGTCATTGTGTCAAATGCAAGAGCCACAGTTGAAGTGCAGACAATTAGGGTTTCACCTGGATCAACCCTAGGTCAATTATGCAATTGAAAAGCATTCAAGCCTACTTTGAGGTCATGGAGTTCATGTAATGATGTGATAAGACATTTGTGGTGTTGTGCCAAGATCAAATCAAGAAGAATTAAGAATGTGGGAAGTTGCTAAATTAGGGTTTCAGTGCAAATTACCCTATTTAGTGCCTAACTTCAAGGCCACATAAGTCAAGATACAAGTTTCAAATGGATAATTGGCCAACATGAAACCTGTAGAGCATCTCAATACCTTTAATTTGAGTACTATAAGTCCTCCATTGGATTTATATAACTCAAGTTATGGCCCAGACAAGTTACAGGTCCTCAGATGCTTCTGAAATTTGTCTGTGAAAATAATATGACTTCAAGGCTATTTTTGACCTAGAAGGAGGTTTCACCTGAACTTTTGGTCAACATGAACGTTGTTACTCATGATCTTAGCTTTCTAAATTGTACTAGAAGTCCTCCATCTGATTTGTAGAACTCAAGTTATGAGGTTTAAAAGTCAGGGGTATTTTGGGAAAGTGAGATTATAGGTCATTTTCAATCATAGGTCCATATCTCCAACTTGCAAGCTTCAAATGGAGATTTTTTCAACATGGAACTTGCTTAAAATGATGTTTTGAGTGCAACTAAGTGGTCATGGGAGTTTGGTTTGGCTCATATCAAAAAGTCATTTGAAATGGCTTGAAAATGAAGAAAATTCAAATATGGAAAGGAGGGAAAATGTGATTTTGTGCTAGATGCCTCAAACCAAGCAAGTGGGTACATTTTCTGATTAGAAATAACATTTCAAACACTTTGGTTTTAATAGAATTTTGAGTTCAGATCAAGTTTTGGAAGTTGCCATGTGGTTGCTTCACTTGTAAGTAACATTGCAAAATCAATGCACAAGGCAATTCAGACCAATCTCTCCATTCAAACTCATTCTAAATGACATGTGCAAGGTGTGAGAAACTTCTAGAACCAATGCAAAGCTTGCAATACACGACTGTCATAGTGAATTTGGATGAAAAACTAGAAAATGCAAACTACTGTTTTGGGCTTCAATTTGGATCCAAAAGCCCATGAAATGATTCTATATATTGATTAGAGTGTGTTCATATCAAGGTTGAGCATTATTTCGCACCAGAGCAAGCAAGAGCAGGTGAATTTTCTCAACTGCAAGTTCAAATCGGATTCTGAGTTTGGAGCCAATTCAAGCAAAATTGAAGTGTGCAATCTCTTCCTTGTGGATCATTGAAGCTATCTGGAGCATTTGGAAGCAAGCCACGAGCTCCAAGTACCTCTGTTTCAAGATCTATACCAGGTTAGCATCTCTCAAAATTAAGCATGATTTAGCATGATTTAGATAGCTTTAGACTTGTGGTTAGGATCTAGACATGGCATAAATCATTTTAGGCTTGATTTGGACTCAATTGGTGATGTTTGAAGATGACACAGCAGATCTGTTTGGACTTGAATCTCTTGATTCATGAGGTTTTGTAGCAAGTTGTTTAGATCAGGATAATCAGTGCAACATGAGGAGGATTTCTATGTGTTTAATTTAGCAGTTTGTGAGAGTTGATTTGGATGACATCTCTGAACATTGCTTCGTGTTTGCTTACCTATTGAGAGTTAGATCATTTTGATTAAAGATTTGGAATCTACGTTGAAAACTGAGTGGAATTGGTGTAGAGATTGTTATTTTTGGTTGCCTGAACCTGGACCCTCGCCGGAGAAGACGACCGGAGTCTTCTCCGGCCACCACCAACCACCAGCCTGGATCTCCACTCTGATGACCTGAGATTTGGAGAAGATGAGTTGTAGACCACAGGATCTTGCCTTGACCATTGACTGACCACTCAATCCAACGCTTGTGTTTTAATCTGAGGAGAAGAGATTTTAATTCAAAACGCTGCGTATCACTAAATGAGGTGGCATGCCCTCAGCGCTTGGATTGCTTGACTTGTCAACTGATCCATTGCCTCGTGTTTTATTTCAGCATTTTATTTCTTTTATTCATTTTTGTTTTATTTTAAATGCTTTATTGATTCAAAAAATCATAATAAATTCATTCTTGATCCAAAAATTATTTTAAAAATATCTCCATGATCTTGAAAGAATTTGTGATTTTCTAAAATCAATAAAATGCATTTTCATGCATTTTTCAATTTAATTTGATTTTTCTTATTTTGTTTAATTATTTTAATTTTGCATATTTGATCATCTATTTTGCTGAATTTTGTTCTTCCAATTGGTGATGATTTTGGCTTTGATTTTTTAGTATGTTTTAGGGTAGATATTCATGTTCCCCTAGCATTTTTATTAGATTTTTAGAACAACATTAGGTTCTGTTTTAGGTATTGATATTAGGACCCTCCCAAACTTGTGGATTCCTTTGACCTATCTCAATGTAGGAATTGTTTAGATAACTTAGAAGTTGATTTAGGCTTCAATATTTTTACACTATGTTGTTCAAACATGTATGTTCCCCTAGGAATTTTATTAGAATTTTTCAACTTTATTTCATATTTTAGTTGTATTTTGCAAGTGGCTTGTATTTGTGGATTCCTCTCTTGAGTGCTTTGGATTGTTTGGCTTGGTTGGCTGCTTTGGAGTGGGTTTAAGTTTGAGTTCTTTTTGGTGGAGCTTCTGGATTCATTGAAGATGCTTGGGATTGAAGATTTGAGCTTGGAGTTGAAGGCTTTTCCTCTTGTGGAGTTTTTTTAGGAGCTTAGGAAATTAGGGTTTTAGGAAGTGCCTTAGACCTAGTTTTGATTCTTTTTTCAAACATAGAGTGCACTGTTTGCCTCTATTCTATCCAATGACATAAAGTCCTCTTTGGGAAGATCCATCTCTCCTTAGGAGGGATGAGTGGTATGCCCAAGTGAGTAGAACTTTGAGGATACCTTTCATTTGCAATGTTGAGTTCTTAGTGATTTCCTTTGGTTGTCATTAAGTTCCTTAACATTATAACTTGATCTTAATGATTAATCCTCCTCTTGGAGTGTGCTTGTTGGAGCTTGAAGATTGATGAGGCTTGAAGATAGAAGCTTGCTTGAAGATGAAGCCTTTGCTGTCAACTTTGCTGTCTATCCAACCTTGCTGTTTAGAGTTGCAGTTGCTGTCTGTAGAAGTTGCTGCAGCTTGGGCTGCCTCATCTGTATCTTTGGTTTTTATCTGTATTGTCTTTTTTTTTATGTTGATTATCTCTAGGTTTGAGGTGGAGCTTGTCTCCTCTTGCCTGTCGTCTTCTCCCTTGCCTCTCTTATACTGTTGCATATCATGCATTTTATTGTTTACTGTATTTGCTTGTTTTCTTTTGCTGTTTATTCCCTAGGATCTCTGATTTCCTCTGTGCAAGAGGAAATTATGACTGACATTAGGTTCTGACCCATGTATGATAACATTAGGCTAGTTTCCCTTTCAACCATAGGCTTTTTAGAGCGTATTTCTCTTCTCATCTCAAAACAATTCAAAAACACAGTAATAAGGATAACGCGTGATGTACGTTACGAGCCTTAAGCTATTTGAGAAAAGGTTGCTGGAGGGTCACTCTTCAGTAATTTGGCTACTTAGTATGGTACCCTTAGGGTGACATGCGACGTAGTCACTCTCAGATCACAAGTCTTTAGTGCAGTACAAGTTACAAACAGACTAAAAAAACATTTCTTTCGTAAAAAACTCAAACAAACCTTCAAACTCTGCTTTTGTCCTCTTGGACCTTTAATCAGGAAAACCCTTTTCAGAAGGAGATAAAAAACTGTCAGACAAGCTTGTGTCTTCTGTAGCCCAAACTACGTTTGCTCTAATCTTTCATGATGTACGAAAGTACGTAGGCATAGGATGCGATATCCTAACGAGTAACCTTCCCCTCCTTTCCCGTAGGTAGGCGAACTACGTTGACTCTGATTTCTCGTTCCAGACGGGAATACGTAGGCATAATGTGCGATACTTTGCTGAATCATTTTATTTTCTTTTAACCCAGACCTGTAGAATAGATAGAATAACACACCCTTAGATAGAAAACAAGTGTGGATCCCGTCGAGTACGACGGACGTGAGGGGTGCTAATACCTTCCCCTTGCGTAACCGACTCCCGAATCCAGGATTTGGTTGCGATGACCATTCCTTTCCCTCTTTGCGTTAGGTTTACTCTCAGCGTTTCCTTTCCCTCTTGTGGAATAAATAACGCACGGTGGCGACTCTTCTGTCATAGCCGGCGCCGATTTTTGCAATAGCGACAGCTGGCAACTCTGCTGGGGACTCCAACGGTTCCCTATGCGAGTCAATCCTAGCGCTTGTTTTCCCGTCTGGGGTTTTGTATGTATTTACCTTTCTGCCTTTACTTTCAGTACTCTATTATTGTTGTTGTGCTGGGAAGAGGGTTAGATTGAGAGGTAAGTCGGACCTGGGCTTGAGTTTGCACATAGACTTAGAAGTAGAGAGTAGTGGTTAGCCTGCTTGCTTAGCTCGCACCAGCTAGCCGCGAAATCTGCGCTCGGACGAGATTCTCTTTGATGCTTCTTGCCTGGCCCTTAGGGCTCGACAAGTTGTCTGACCCGAGGATTGTCGACTCTGAGGACCTATCAACTGGGATTCAGCTAAGTGAGGCCGCTTCAAGGGATGATGATGCCACACCTTCTGGGTATCGTATCATCGCTCTTGAAAGTCTGTGTCGTTGAACCCGCATAGGATGTCGTACCTCGTCTGCGAGTTAAGTACATACCTGTGAGTGGTAGGTAGGTCTGTTTGCAGGAAACCTTTGACCTCAGAGTACCTGGTTTATCTCTGTCAGTGAGATGTGGTTACAGGGTTCTTTTGAGTGGTTGGTTTGGTTTGAGGCGAAGATTTGATGGTTCTCAGGCTTCAGTACAAAGCAGCACAGTTTATCAGCATTGCACTTGATCTCCTGTTTGCATATGCATGTGCATTTTCATGTTTGCATTTCATTAACGTGTATTTATGTTGCAGGTGTGATCATTCCCCTCTGATTCTAGTGTATCTTCTGGCCAGACATGGAGTCCATGAAGAGGACAGTTACTTACCGGTTGCATTCGCCAGATATCAGTGCCTTGCTGGGATTAGTTTCTCTAGCAGATGAGAGAGTGAGGGCTGAGTTCAGAGTATCTTATGGGAGATTGATTAGTTTGTTGTACAGGCCTTCAGCATTTGAGACGACTGGGGTGTATACTTTGATGCAGTTTTATGAGCCTCAGCTGAGATGCTTCCTGTTCCCCGACTATATTCTGACACCCACTTTGGAGGAGTATTCTGCTATGTTGGGAGTTCCTGTGTTAGACCAGATGCCCTTTATACATGTTGATGCTAAGCCTGAGTTGGCTACACTTTCTGAGATTGTCAGTTTAGACGCTTCTGAGTTCTCTGGAAGTTTGGTCAAGCTGAACGGAGCTTATGGTTTTCACTTGTCTGTCCTGGTTAAGAAGGCTACACAGTGCGCGAAGAGTGGATGTTGGGTTGCCTTCAGTGCCATTCTAGCTGTCTGCATCTATGGGATTGTCTTGTTTCCCAATGTGCCAGATTTTGTTGACTCAGATGCCTTCTTGATTCTTGCCTCGAAGAATCCAGTTCCTACTCTCTTGGGCGATGTTTATCATTCTATTCACTTTAAGAATGAGAAACATCGTGGCAAGAATGTTTCATGTTGTCTTCCTCTTTTGTACTGGTGGTTTCAAGGACATCTTCCAAAGACAGGACCTTTTGTTGATGTTGTTGATACTTTGGATTGGTCTTCTCGGTTGATAGGGGCTATCTGCTGAGAACATCATTTGGTTTGATCGGAGTATGCTTGGCATTGATATTGTATATAGTTGCAGTGGCTTTCCGAATGTCCCTTTGATTGGACGGAAAGGCTGTATCAACTATAACCCTTCTCTGTTGGTGAGACAGTTTGGTTATGCCTTGAGAGATGCTCCTATTGAGGTTGAGATACAGGAATCTCTGTATCTCACGGGCTTATTAGACGAGGCTTTCTTGATTAGGTTGAGACATGCATGGGCTAACATCCATAGGAGAGGGAAAGCTTTGCTAGGTAAGAGCAATAGCAAAGCTTATGATCCTTATTTGGCTTGGATCCACGAGAGAGCTAGTATTTCCTTGATGCCATATCCTGCTGTGGAACCTTTGTATCTTCCAGCGATTGAGGTACCTACTTCGGTAGAGATTGAGAAGTATAACAAATTGTTGGCAGAAAACGAAGAATTGAGAAAAGCCAATGATGACTTAGAGAAAGAGATCTTCCAGTTGCGTCATGAGAAGAATAAAGCTACCTTCACGGTGAAGGAACAAACTGAGTTGATTAATAGGTTGGGTTCAGATTTGACTGAAGAGACCAACAAGAGGGAAAAAGTGGGAGTAGCCTTGAACGGTGTTAGCAAGGTGCTTTCTTCCAAGAAGGAACTCTTAAACAAAGCTTATTCCCGACTCGGAAAGTGGGAAACATTGTGGAATACCATGCTTACCAAGCGGAAGGAGCGTGAAGATGAGCTGAAGCTGCAGATTGCCACGCTAGAGGCGCAGATTAGAGCCCAGGATGCGAAGATTGCTGAAGAGACAGCACTTAGGAGCGCTGTTGAGCTTAGAGTAAGTGACCTTCGCAAGGAGCTGAGAGGTTGTGAATTGAAGGCTGGCTTCAAGAGATGCAGACTCGACGAGTGTTTTGGCGAAGGAACCTGCAAGGACGACGCCAAAAAGCTGAGATCCACTGTTGAGTGACATGCATTATTGATACAGGAGCTAATCTCCCGACTAGGTCATTCGGAGACGTTGAGGATATTGGAAGATGTCAGAGCGCGCCATTTGGCCTGATTTATCTTTGCTTTGCTTTTGTTATCTGTACTTGTATTTTGACCATCGCCAGGATTGTTGGCCGAGGTCTTTTCAGTTGTATTCTTGTACTTTTCCTCTTGGCATTTGTTTATGTATGAGGTTTTTCTGATTCCTAGCTTGCTTAATTGGGACTCCATTGTCGTGATGGCTTTCTCTCTGAAACTAGAATCGGGGGGGGGGGGGGGGGGTGGGGGGGTGGAATATAACCTGTAGCATACTTATACATTTGCATTTGCATACTCATATGGCATGACCGGTATCTTTTGAACCTTATCTTATTTCCTGCATCTCTCAGGTTTCAGGATTGACAACCAGAGAATGCATCGTTATTCTACCAGGAACAACTGCAAGAGAATCATGGATCAAGTTCAAGTCGAGATGCAGGAAATTCGTGAGAAGTTAGCACTTTTCATGCAAACAATGGAAACTGTGGTCAAGGGCCAGGAGAATCTCCAGACTCTGGTGCAACCGCTGCTGGTGCGGGCGAATGGAAATACTGATTATCACTCTGTTGGAACTCCTCGCAGGGAGGATGGGATACCAACAGTGGTCGTTCCCACAAGTGGTGGAGTTGGTGCCGGTGATGGCAATGGCAATGGAAATACTGGCACTGGTGCTTGTAATGGTAACACTGGTATTGGTAACACTGGTACTGGAAACGCTGGAAATGATGATGGGAATGTTGTTAACGATACTGGCAATGCTGGAGATGCTAATCAAGGGTTCGGTGACAACACTGGTTTTGGAAACAATAACCAAGGGTTTGGCATTGGTAATCATGTTGGTAATTTTGGTTTCAACAATCAAGTCTTTGGCTACGATGGCTATGGTAACAACAATCAAGGGTATGGATACGGCGATGTTGGCTTTGGTAACATGAACAACAACGGTGATGGGATGGTGCCTTTCAACACTGGTTATGGACTAGGTGGGGTCAACCAAGGATTCGGTAACAGAGGACGGGGTCCTATTTTCAATCAACAGGGATATGGTCGTAACGCTGGTTACGAGGGATATGGCAATGAGAATCTGAACTGGGGCGAGGATCTCCAGGAAGACGCTTTCTCCGGACAAGGCGTGGGATTTGAAAGGCCTAATGATAATGATAGGAGGTTCAAAATGTTGTGTCGCTACTGCGAAAATCGGCGCCGGCTAAACAAAAGAGTCGCCACCGTGCGTTATTTATCCCAACGGAGGGAAAGGAAACGCTCGAAGTAAACCTACCGCAAAGACGGGAAATGAATGGTCATCGCAACCAAATCCTGGATTCGGGAGTCGGTTACGCAAGGGGAAGGTATTAGCACCCCTCACGTCCGTCGTACTCGACGGGATCCACGCTTGTTTTCTGGTACGGATTGTTATTCTATCTACTCTACAGGTCTGGGGTTAAAAGAAAATAAAATGACTCGGCAAAGTATCGCACTTTATGCCTACGTATTCCCGTCTGGAACGAGAAATCAGAGTCAACGTAGTTCGCCTACCTACGGGAAAGGAGGGGAAGGTTGCTCGCTAGGATATCGCATCCTATGCCTACGTACTTTCATACAGCATGAAAGATCAGAGCAAACGTAGTTCGGGCCACGTACGACACAAGTCTGTCTTGATTGTTTTTTATCTCCTTCAGAAAGGGTTTTCTCCTGATTATGGGTCCAAGCGGACAAAAATGACGTTTTCGATTGGTTTACAGTCTTTTACGCAAGAACTGTTTTTTATTGATGTTTGAAATGTTTATTGTGTTTTTTGATTGTTTTGAGATAGAAGAGAAATAGCAACTCTAAAACCTATGGTTGAAAAGGGAATAAAAATCTATCCTAATGTTATCATGCATGGATGAAAGCCTAATGTCTGACATATTTCTCTCTTGCGCAGAGAGAAACAGAGATCCTAAGGGATAAACGGAAAAGAAACAGCATATATACAGTAAAGCAGTAAAATGCATGAATGCAACAGTACAAGCGAGGCAAGGGAGTCCCACTCAACCTCGAACCTAGAAAACAATGGGCAAAGTGAAACAACTTCACTTCAACCTTATGGGAAAATTAACAAACAATACAGTAAAGAAACTCAAACAATACATCAACAGCTCTAAACAACACCAACAGCTCTAAACAGCAAAACCTGACAGCACAAGCTCCTTCTTCTATCAGTCTTCCAGGAAATGAACTTCATCTTCCATCCTCAAGGGATTCTTCAAAGCAAGCTCTCCAGCAGAGAAATGATAAACAGTTCACAAGATGAGTTTGGATGTTAAACAGTCTGCTGAGCACCAAAGGTGACCTACAGAAAGTTAACATAATACAGACTGTTTCTCTCAAAGTTCTATCTCCCAGATCCAGTCACTAATCCTTCCAAAGGAGGGATGTGAGTATTAGGGAGAGACTTTTAATCACAGAGAAGAATGGAGGCAAAAGAAGCCATCCATATTTGTGAAGAAATTTTCTATTCTAAGGCTCTCTCTAGCTCCTATGTCCTAGGTCTTCAATCCACTCCAAGCAAGCAAACAATCTTCAGCAACCTTTGGTTTTGATTTTCAACTTGTCTTCAATATGCTCCATCATCATGCTCTTCAAACCAAGCCCACACCCCAAGCAAAGCCCAATAAGCCCACACAAACAATATAAACCCCAAAAATGGGCACACCAAACAAGCATACAATTGCAAAATATACTAAAAATATTAATATATTAGGGAAAATTCTAATATTATTTCTAGGGGATCTACTAAACCTACCCTTAATACCCATATATGCCCCATAGCCTAACTTGTCCTAAAAAACCCAAAAGAAATTGTTTTAATGCACCTAAGTTGAAGTTTAACCTAATTCTATACAACCTAATAGCATCTAATCAAAACTATCCTAAAAATCATCACAAAAATATGGAATTAATCCAGGGGGAACCTAAAACATATATCTAACTAACCTAAAAAGATTGACCTAAAAATCTAAAGGAGCTACCTAAACTAAAATCTACAAAATCATGTATCAACTTAAAAGAATTAAAAAGCAATTAAAGAAGAAAATATGCAAAAAATATAAAAATGAAATAAAATGGAAATTTTATGATTTTATATTTTTCTTGACAAAAATGTGAAAAGGGGGGAAAAAACTCCCATGAAAAAAACATTATTTTTCAATTTATTATGCATTTTCAAAGTATGAGAAAATTTGGAGTGAAAATAAAATGGGAATTATGCAAATGGGTGCAGATAGTAATAATACTCAGTTTATTCTATTGATTTGGGCCCATACTGGGGGTGGCGAAAGTAAGCGCGCCTGGGACCATCTTAAACTCAGAAATTAAATGAAAATCAAAAAGAAAAAGAAAAATGGACGGTGCGAAAAGAAATGAAATACAGTGCAAATCCAATTGGGCCTCGCTTGGGGGTGCTGAAAGAAAAGATCACTAAGCCCATAAACTGGCGTTTTAATGAAACGTCGCGTTTCACATGCGCAGAATTCCCTCTCATTTCGTTTTTAAATCTCAGCCGTAGGATCGAGTCTTGAGTCAAAGTCCTCGCGTGCATCTGACGGTGGAAACATCGTCCCTAACCTTGGGTTAGGGTTTTGCAGAACCACCATGAAAATACAACTTCCATGCACCAATCTTCTGCCAATCCGTTCTCTCTCATCTCTTGATCAATTAACACGATATAAAAACCAATCTTGCTCAGAATTTCACCATGAACACGACTATGATCTTAGAATGCATTGGAATGACCTCTATCATCCAAACCGAATGGGAAACTCCATGGATCTCAAAATATCATCAACTTTCGACCTCAACCAAACTCAACTTTCTTTACATAAAAATGATCCTTGCATTGCACTGGTTAAAATCATCTAATAATCTTGCATTAAAACTCACTAAATCACACGTTCTAGCTCATCCAAGAATTGGCATCCATAGTTGAAACTTCACCAAATGCTCCCAAACTCATCATACATGATCACCTAATTGTCTCTAACAATCCTAAACTAATAATTTACCCTAGCCATGCCTAGATTAGGGTGTAGAAATGATTTTGCAAACCTGGTTCTTGGATATGGTAGGTGATGAAACTCTTGCTTTCAGACCTTGCAATTCTTCAAGAATGCTCCCTAGATGATGAATATTCTTCTGTATGCAAAAGATTTGATGTAGCAAGCTTGTACTTCAAGATCCAATGGGATTTGATTCCTTGCAATTTCAATGTGAGCACCTTCATATCTTCATCAATGGAGCCTCAAACCAATATGAACACACTCAGAAATGTTTATGGAGAAGGTTTGTGAAGAAAAATGAGATAGCAATGAAGAAGAATCAAGAGATTCAATGTAATGTGCAAATGAAGCTTTATGATTTCACACTCTCTTCTCTACCACAATCAACACCAACCTTGCCTCAATGAAAGTCACAATGATTATATAGAATGGATTAGAACAGTCTAGAACCCCCTAGAATCATCTAGGACCTTCCCATGAGAATTTGATCTTTTCATGCAATGGTATTTTGAATTTTCACTTCTCCTTATATGGTATCTCATGCAATATGCCTTGTAATCTTGGTAAATGAATTGAATTTCTCCTTACATGATATTTTGGATGAGATACAATGCACATCTTCCTTGTTTATTGAGTTATTTTGAGTTTTGCCATGGTACCTTATTATGCAAGCAATCAAATTACAAAGCAACCCTATGATGCAAGCCTCAAATCAAAATTGTGGCTGAACCATTGTTCTTAGAATGTCATTTGGAGTCAAAATGACCTATTATATGACATGGTTTGGACTTGTAACTTGGGATTTATGATTTTCAACTTCACTTGAATTAACTTATGCCTCATTTTTAGGCCATTTTTATCACTTTTTGGTATGAGCCTTTCCAACATCTCATGACCTCCCTAATGGCCTTAAAACATCATTCTAAGCAACTTTGATGTTGAAGTTTTTTCCATTTGAAGCTTGGAAGTAGGAGATATGGCCTTATGCTTGAAATGACCTATAACCTCCAAATGACCAAAATGCCCTTGACTTGTCAAGATCATAAGTAGAGCTCCACAAATCAGATTGAGGCATACCATACCTTTCTAGAAATCTGAGCTCATGAGGAAAAACCTTCATGTTGGACAAAAATCCATTTGAAAACTCCTTAAGGGGCAAAAGTTGCTTGGAAGTCAAGTAACTTTCACAGACAAATTTCAGATGCCTCTGATGACCTGTAACTTGCAAGAACCATAACTTGAGTTCTATAAATCTCCTTGATGCCTTCTAACACTCAAATTAAATTTCTTGAGATACTCTACAAGTTTCATATTGGCCAAGGATCCATTTGAGACTTGCATTTTTCATTACTTTGCTTGGAAGTTTGACCTAAACTAGGGGATTTTACTCAGAAACCCTAATTCAGAAACTTCTCTTCTTCTTGATTTCTTTTGATTTCTTCTTGGCACAACACCAAATCCATATCCACATATCAAATGATTAATCCCACATCCTCCAAATAGGCCTTGATGCCCTTCAATCAAGCATTTGACCTAGGGTTGACCCAGATGACACCCTAGTTGACTGTCTTCAACTGTAGTTCTTGTAACCACACCAATGACTTGTCTTACTTTCAAGATGACCCTCTAGGTCTTCCATGATGTCTCTACACATTCCATGCCCTCAATTCATAACTCACAACTTCTCTGATGATCTTCAAATACCCTCAAGATAGGAGAGAAACCTACTGCTTGGCCTTTAACTTCCCAAAGCTTCAATTTCTTTCTTGGTGACTTGAATAGGCTTGAATCTTGATAAGAGCCTCTTGAATACATTCCTTGAGATGAAAAATAACACTTGATCCCTTGTTGGATGGCTTGCCCATGCTATGCTATGCAAATGAATGAACTATGAATATGATCTACTATGCAAATGATAAAGCTATGAAAACACAAATCAGGTAAAATAAGTTGGTCAAATTTTAGGGTGCAACAGCTGCCCCTATTCAAACGACTTGGACCCGACTGGGTGAAACGCCCGGAGCCTTCAGACAATCGAGGTACGAGGCGGTTGAATACCAATAAACCCGGAAATTTGCCAACTGCCAGAAATAAATTGCGAAATAAACTGCACCACTACTTGGGGAACACTATCTACAAATCTGATTTCAACATCATCTTGTCAATACTGGGATAAACTTATTGACTTCACTGGGAGAAGCAAATTTGTCTTGTCATACAGGAACATCTTCTTCTGCCCATCCATAACCCCGCCCTTGCTACGGGAAAATAACTCTGCCAAATACAGGAAAATAACTCCGCCTTTGCTACGGGTAAGTACTCTGCCAAATACAGGAAAATAACACCGCCTTTGCTACGGGTAAGTACTCTGCCAAATACAGGAAAATAACTCCGCCTTTGCTACGGGTAAGTACTATGCCAAATACAGGAAAATAACTCCGCCTTTGCTACGGGTAAACACTTTGTCCATCACACAGGAAAATAACTCCGCCTTTACTACGGGTAAACACTTTGTCCATCACACAGGAAAATAACTTCGCCTTTGCTACGGGTAAACACTCTGTCCATCACACAGGAAAATAACTCCGCCTTTGCTACGGGTAAACACTCTGTCCATCACACAGGAAAATAACTCCGCCTTTGCTACAGGTAAACACTCTGTCCATCATTACGAGAAATAACTCCGCCACCACTACGGGAAATAACTCCGTCACCACTACGAGAAATAACTCCGCCACTACTACGGGAAATAACTTGGGAAAATAACACCGCCATCGCTACGGGAAATAACTCCGCCACCACTACGGGAAATAACTCTGTCACCACTACGGGAAATAACTCCGCCACTACTACAGGAAAATAACTCAGCCACCACTGCGGGAAATAACTCCGCCACCACTGCGGGAAATGACTCCGCCACCACTGCGGGAAATGACTCCGCCACCACTGCGGGAAATAACTCCGCCACCACTGCGGGAAATAACTCCGCCACCACTGCGGGAAATGACTCTGCCACCACTGCGGGAGATAACTCTGATACGGCTTCTCTGCCTATCTTTGCAGTAGCTAGCTCCATCGATCACATGGGTAACACAATATGAGTCTAGTCTTCCAATTTTCAGTGCTGACATGGAAGCAAATCTGAGAAGGACTCTACTGGGGATTTTCTGAATCCACACTGCCAGACACCTATTTTAACATAGGCGGCAACTTCCAAAAATCGATTCATGAAATCTTTTGATAATGACCTAACAACAACCTTGAAGAAATACTCCGCTGGAGGGGTAAGAGAAACTTAAACAAGCAACTCTGTGGGGGATAATGACAAAACGAACATTATCATTACATGTCTCACGCCGAGACCTTGAATGTTTGGTAATTAATTTGAGCAAGAGCTCCCTCCACCTGCAAGGGAAACAACACTTGAAAACAAAAGGTTAACCAACCTGGCTTATGTTTCAAAATGCATATGTTTGACAATGGCGTAATGCTCCATTCGACATGGAAATGCTACACGTTTTTCATTTGGTAGATGCAAATATGACACTATATGCCAATGCAAATGCAGGCTCGAACTGCTAGGATAGCTCTAACAAGCTTGCTTCCTCAATCTTGGCCGTCGAGGACAAATATCACCCTGCTGGGGAGTGAACGGGCATCACAAAGTATTCTGGCAAAATAAATGCCAGGACACACAACCAACTCTGTCGGGGAGAGCTTTAACCTTTGATTTCCACTAGGAGGACAGAGAAAACTTGCTGAAAAGAGAGAACTCCACTGAGGACGAAATGACTCTCTTGGGGAAAATCAACTGACTCCCTTGGGGAGAATAAATGACCCTACTGGGAAGGGAATCTCTACTGGGAAGAGTAGATTGTCTGGGTACAGCTCACAAGTTTGGAAATATTAATCTTTTGAGGCTAAACCACTCTGCTCGGGATGGGGGATCCTTTTGGGGACACCACACTGTCTGAGAGCAGCCTTCAATCTTGGAATCGTCAATTCTGCTGAGGGTAAACGACCTTGCTGGAGAATGTCCTTCGGATAAGCTGCGACTAGCTGGGGAATTTGATCCTTCTTTAGTAAGGAACATTTTCATCTCAGCTTCAGAGAATGAGGTGCGACCTGCGCGGGGATTCACCTTGCCTAATGATCAAGTCTTTCATCAAAAGCCTCTGGTTAGGGCAACATGAACTCTATTCCTTCTCGGAAATTTGCCCCATAAATACCAACATGCCCCAGTCCGAGCATTTCGTCTGGAAAAGAAAGGCTAGCCATAGTGCTACTCACAATACCTTGCCCCTGAATCGGCACCAACCTTCTGATAAGGACTCTTCGATCTCTGTACCCTGACGGTTAGATCTGAACTATTTCTGCACGTCAAACCCCAAAAGAATGTCCCAACAACATCTTTTGTTTTTAGGGTGTTCTGCCCCGGTCTTGTGATAATCTTTTGCCCCTGATCGACTGATTCGTGGAGCAGCGCCCATAGCCGCGAGAGATTTTCCAAATCTTGACCTAATTGCCCCAGATGAACTGATTCTCGGATGTACGACTTTACTGGGGATAAACGAACGTGCCAAGTAGGCTGGGGCTTTTGTACATCCGTGATAGGTCATACACTCCTGATGTTGGACAATACCCTGTCCAAATTCACGGCTTCTAGTAGAAGGGTCAATGGATGGCAGCACGATTTCCCGATATTTGTCTCAAACTTGAAGATTGACTGAATCTGCTCAAGTAGCTCTGAGTAACTCTGATGACACCGAGAAGAACAATTCCTTCGCTTCTGATATGCCCCAGCTCATGGGACCTCTGTGGGATAATCCTTAAAAGGAGATCTGAGAATCTGTACCCCGATGGTTTGATATGAACTGCCCCAACATTCTGAACTTCGGAGAAATACTTCAAATCAAATGCTTCTCGAATAAAGAGTGAACTTCTGCGCTTTTAGGATGGCCTGCCCCTGTCTGCACAATGAAAAGATCCATCCTCAATTAACCACTTCTCAACCTGGTTGGTTTCAACATTTCTGAACTGACTTGCCCCGGAATGAGCGTTCGAGCGACTTATCCTGATCTGATCTCACACTGGAGGTATTTGCTTTCAAATCATAGCATTCCGGATTATTACCCCTGAGTGGGTCTCGAGAAGATTCACTTCTGATCAACTGCTTCTCAAATAAACTGTCCCATAATCCTCTGGCGCTTCGGGACTTGTCCTCAGACTAATTGATTCTGAACTTACTGGAAGTCAATGCCCCGGATTCACAGGGTTTCCCATCACACAATATTCTGATCTAGACTGCTGAATTATTCAGTCTTGTCTGATTATTCCCTGTTGGAATTTCCTTCATGTCAACTACTGACCTGCAAGTAAAATTGTTTATCCCGAATGGTAATTTTAGTGCAATGTTTATGCAGATTTTTTTTTGAAAAAAAGTTGTGCTGTCACTCATTTACGTGTCATGAATGTGAGTGACGAATGAACCAAAGTTCAAACGTAGTGCTTACGTGATCAGTGAAAAATACAACAAGGATATGATTAGCAAATCAAGAAGGAGTCAGGTTACTCAACCTTATCGTAATGCGCTTTCAGAATAAACCCTACCTCAATTAGGTCTTTTAAGGGTTGTATCGTGGTCGGGTTTACGGTTCGTGAAACAAAGGATATTTGGCTCAAATTATGATTTATACCCACCCCTTCTACGTGATGATCTCCGATCCTAAAGTTCAGTTAACCTAGCTCGAGTGCTCGCCTCTTCGAGAGGTATGTTGAATGGTGAGAACCATCGTTAAGGAAAACTCACAAGGTTTTCGGAGTAACAGTTACTCCTTTTCATTTTCGGTGTCTGTATCCACACGACTTTGTCCTTGTTCGGGGATTTTTCTTTTTATATCCTTTTTTTTTGTTCTTTTGATTCCCTAATTTTTGCCTGGACTGACTCCTTTTGAGTTCTTTTCGATTTTTCTTTTGAAGTCCAGCGGGATGCCCTAATTTTTTCCTAAGTATTAGCTTTCCAGCCTTTTCTTTTTCTTTTTACTTAGCGGGCTCTCTTATTCTTTTTTTTTTCTTGAAACACAGTCGTGTGACACTGATTGTCTTGATTGCTCCGAAAGGATTGTAACTATCTCACTCCTGGTTGGTGAGGTTTAACCATTGTGGTTGGCAATATACGACCTCTTGAGAGGTATAAACTGATTGATCCTCGAAAGGCAACACTCCTCTGTAAGACTTGAACACTCGGTCAAGCTAACTGACAACTACCCTGCCCCGGGTTAAGACGTGAGGGTTAAAAAGTCCGAAAAACTTCTACTTCCTGGCTCGAAGTGGTTAACAAGGGACTAACTCCTTATATCTCCGGTGTTTGGGGATTTGAAACAATGCCTTGTACGTCATCGGCAAGGTTTTATCTGAAAGCATACGATCATCGGTTATGAGTATTCAGTTTCGTCATCCTCCCTCCAATCTTTGTTAATCATAATGATAAAGTGGAGTAAATAAAATGCAATGCAATAAATGAGCGACAACGACATGATTAATTCAAAAAAATGCATAGTCACTTTATCAATATTACAATTCGAAACAAACAATATTTAACAGCAAGTAGTAACTAACAGAAAAGAAACTACAAATGCAAATAATAAAAAGCCTGAGGACTGCCAATGCTGAGGGTGCCCGCCTGTCTGGACCACTGGCTTCTTGAAAAGGACCCTCTGAATCTACGAGCTTAGACAGCTGAGAGGTTGGCATGAACAAACAAAACTCCTTCTGGAAAGGAAATGCACTCTTGGTCGATCGACTGTTATACTGTCGCCTGAAAAGCTTTGCAATCTTCAGTTGAGTGCCCCGGGGATCCGCCATGGTAACTACATTGAACGTGGGGCTTGTACCCAGGAGGGTAAGGCTCTGGAACATGCTTAGGAGCTTTAGGTTCCACCAAAGAAATCTGGATCAAAGATGGCAGAATTTGGCTATACGGCATAGGCACTGGGTGGGAAGGAGCATTCCTTCGTTCCAAGTTGTTACGAGGTCTGTTCGGATTAGGGCGCTGATTCTGACAACCTCGACCACGAGTTCGCTGATTTGCAAGAGAAGCGACATAAAGTTCCTGATATGGTGCCCTGGGCACAATTGTCTGTCCAGCATAACAAGCCACAGGAGGTACTAGTCTCTGAGAAGATGAAGAACCAACAGATTTCACCGATTCACCTCGAGGACATTCAACATCTAGCATGATTGCATTGATCACAACTCCTTCTTCAGTTTGGTAGCTATAGAGAGATTCATTTTCACTAGCCTGACCGCCCGAAACAATATGAATTTTCCCAATTTTTACGGCATGCTCAATGCGTTCTCCAAATCCTACCAAGTCAGATAAATTTGACGCAATTCCAAGCATTCTTTCAAAGTACGAACTCTGTAGTGAGTCTACAAACATGCCCGTTAGCTCTCGGTCTAGGAGTGGTGGTTGTACTCTGGCAGCAATTTCTCTCCATCTCTGAACATACTCCCTGAAAGGTTCATTGTTCTCTTGAGACAATTCTTGCAACTGCATGCGACTAGGAGCCATGTCTAGGTTATAATCGTACTGCTTCAGAAAAGCTCTGGCTAAATCCATCCATGATCGGATCTGATTACTCTCTATTGCATATACCAACTCAAAGATCCCCCAGTCAGACTATCCTGGAAGCAGTGAATCATTAGCTTGTCGTCTTGCACAAATGAAGTCATTCTCCGGCAGAACATCACTAAATGTTGCTTCAGACAGCTATCTCCTCTGTACTTTTCAAACCTCGGTGCTCTGAACTTCTGAGGTAACACTAGGCCAGGAACCAAACACATGTCTGCAGCATTGAAGTTAACAGCATCTTTAACTTTCAAGGCTTTAACTTTTCCTTCCGACGCTCAGAATCTTATAGCATACTCAGGAGCTCTTGGGTCTTCGGTCTTGGTTATCGGGACCTCTCTTTGAGAATTCGGTACAGAGAAGACAACACCTTGATAATCTGAGGTATCAACATAAGGAGAACGCTCACTTCGGGAAACAAACAACTCATGTAGATCTCGGTCTTCAACAGAAGGCTATACAAGTTGAGCTGCAATAAAGTTGTTCACTTGCGGGGATTCTTCGTCATGCAGAGAATCATACAGAGGATTGGATGTCACAGTGAAACCCGACAAGGCATCAACAAACTGGAAGCTGCTCTCTGACATAACTACCAACAACCTTCCACTGACTTCACTACTTGATTCTGCTCAAATCTGCTTCAACCCCTTGGTTGTCTTCTAACAATCAACACTTGCTCAAAACAATCACCGGAGAATCACCCTCAGAATCAAAACAACGGCTGAATAAGAGCTCTGACTAGCTGGAGAATGATATGCAATATGATGCAAACATGTTTATGCAAATGTAATGCAAGATGCAGCAAACACGGGATCACATCCCCCTGGCTGAGAAGCCCAATCCACCATATTGGCCTCAAATAGACCCACAAACTGCTCAAGACCATCCACAATGCTCCAACCCAGTCTTTGACAGACCCAACGATACCATCCTCAGATATCACACCCCTGAATCTCAATCAAGATAACCGGTATTCTGGAGGTCAAGTTACCTGCATTCCCAACCCCTCTCACAGGTAGGTGTCCTAATAACTGACACAAGGTATGGCATCCTATGCAGTCGTTGGCGTCACAGACTTTCAAGACTGATGATACGATACTGTTGCGGTGAAATTTGGATGTCAAGCTATTGATTAACTTGAATCTTAATTCATTTACAACCGGTCTTTGATTTATCCGAAGGAAAGGTTAAAGAAAGGAAAAACCTAAAAGGGGAGAGATCTAAGGTTCGGGGGTTGGTTAAATTTAGGGAAGGTATTAGCACCCTAAACTTCCGTAGTACTCTACGGGAACCTTTTGTTTATTTTTTTTTATTTACTTCATTAATTATTTTGCTTTAGGGTATATACAAAGGATTGAAAATTAAAAAAGACCTAGGGGTTAATTCTAAGTTTACTCGGCAAGACATTGCATCTTGTGCCTACATATCCTTACGGGAATGGAATCAGAGTAACTGTAGTTCCCCTCAAAAGGGAGGTTAGAGACTTCTTGACTGTGGTCAAGGTCTCAAGGGGAATAAACGCATCTTAAGGACACGCTTACATGGAGTCTTAAACTCCGATCTCTATGTTATAAATTGTTAAGTGCATTAGGGTTAGGTTAGGGATTCCGCGGCGGGAAACCCTAAAATGAGTGCGGCGACTCTTTGACCTAAAGCTAGGGGTAGTTTTGTAATTTTGTCCACGGCGAGACATTTGTGAAAAGTTAGGGTTTGTAAGGGTTTGAAGTTTTGAGGACTATTGGCGTGGCGGCCAAACGGCTAGACCTAATCCTTCGGAGGAATGCAATGGGACAAATTAACGATGCAAATGCGCGAATTTAAACCATACAAACAACAGAAATTAAAGTGCGGAAAGGTAAACGCGATAATTTGTTCGCGAAGTTACAAATGAGAAACAGATACAATTATAATACAACTTGAATTGAAAAACACATTAAAATAGCTAATAGCAACGTAACAAGCTGCACATTGAATACACAAGGTTAGTAGACAGAGTCAGACAGTAATCAGACGAGTTATGAAACGGAAGTGTGAAAGTTATAGATATTCTTTGTTGTTTATTTGTGATATATAAAAAAGCTTTTGATTTAAGTTAAAAGTGGTTTTAATATTATTAAAAAAAACTTTTCAAAAATAGTCTTAATTTAATTATCTAACAAAAAGGTTTTATTTTTTAAAAAAAAAGGTTTAATGTTATTATTATATATTTTTTTTAAAAACGGTTCTAGTTATTATTTTAAAAAAAGATTTTAGTTATTATTTTAAATTTATCTAAAAAAAATTTTTTCTTAAAAATAATAGGTTTTCATAAAATAAATTTGGAAAAGATGTTAATGTGATTTATTTTAAAAACAGATTTTTATATTATAACAAGTTTTAATAAATTAATGATAACAATAATAATAATAATGGTAATAATAATGATAACAATGATAATAATAATAAATAATGATAATAATAATAATACTAATAATAATAATAATAATAATAATAATAATAATAATAATAATAAAGCAATAATGAATTTTAAATGTGTCAAATAACCCAACAATGTTGCTAACGCAGAAATGCGCTCATCGCAACCAGATCTAAATCGGACGAAACAAAATTTATCACAAAGAAAAAGAAATTAAGCAAAAAAACAGTATTATTGCTCACACAAAAATGCGATCATCGCAATCAGATCGAACTAACACAAATGTCACGCGTCATGCACACAAATGTGCAAACATCGTATCGACATAATTCGATCAAAAATTAATCTTATATATATATATATATATATATATATATATATATATATATATATATATATATATATATATATATATATATATATATATATATATATATATATATATATATATATATATATATATATATATATATATATATATATATATATATATATATATATATATATATATATATATATATATATATATATATATATATATATATATATATATATATATATATATATATATATATATATATATATATATATATATATATATATATATAAACTCTAACAATTTAAAAATTATATATATAAACGTAACAGTAATAGATGAAGAAAAAGAAATAACGGTAAAAGATGAAGAAAAAGAAACAACAGTAATAGATGAAGGAAAAGAAATAACGGTAAACGATGAAGAAATAGAAATAACGGTAAACGGCACTCACTCCTCTTAGGTTTTTTTTCCTTCTCCCCCTTTTTTCAACAAGGCAACACATGTATATATAGGGAACAAATTAGGGTTAACACCAAATTGTCAATAATGTCCCTAAAGCCCATTTAAAGCCCAAACTAAATAATTAGTTAAGAAAAAATAAAATTTAAATAATTTAAAATAATTAAAATAAACTTAAAATAAAAACTAATAATCCTATTGATTCCTAAAATCAAAAATATTATAAAAAGAACAAAATTTTTTCCAATATTTTTTATTTTATGATTTTTTGGATATTTTTATGAATAATTTAGAAAAAGGTGAAAAAAAATAATATTTTAAAAAATGATTTAATTAAAATACGAAAATAATAATTAAATAATAATAAAAAACTATTTTTGTTATTTTTTAATGAAAGATAGAAAAATTTAGAGTAAAAATAATAAAAAACAAAAAGTGACAAAGGTGAGATTCGAACTCTCAACCTCTCACACTCACAACTCCTTACACATGTCCTCTTGCCAATTATGTCATTTTTACTTTTTAAAAAAAAATGCATGTCATATGATATTTACCTGCAAAAAGTCAAACGACTACACAAATTTGTTAGTAATTGATTAAATGCAATAAAAATGCAATGAAATGCGACGACAAATCTTAGGGCAAAATTTGGGGTATTACAGTTGCCCCTATTTAAATAACTTCACCGGGTGATTTGAGCAACGGAGACTCGAGAAATCATGGTGGAGGGATTTAGATACAGATAACCGAAAATTTTTCCTTTAGACGCAGTGCTATGCAATGATATGGACAAAACAAAACGAACTATAATGCTAAATATGATATGAATCTGATATGATGCGTATGATGAAAATGACAAATGCACGGATACAGACGAAACAACGTCACAGGGGACGACCCACCGAGGAATTGCACTAGGGAAGAAGACATGTCATATCTGGAAGAACGTCGGGTAGACACGACACATAATTGTTGATAGGTGCCAAGTAAATTAGAAATTGTCCGCAAGGTAAGACGCGAGTAAAACACGAGCTCAGGAGAAAAACGCAAATGGGGATAAAACACCCATGATGCCAAGTAAATAAATTTTGCCCACAAGGTAAGACACGAGTAAAACACGACCTCAGGGAGGAAAAAAAAGCAAATGGGGGTAAAACACCATGATGTTAGGTAAACCCAGGAATATCTGGTAAACGGGGAATAAAACACCCGGGATAAAGGTACATGGGGGATAAAACACCCAAGGATAGAAGGTAAGTGGGGAGTAAAGCACCCAAGATAAACATGTAAATGGGGAGTAAAGCACCCAAGATAGAAATGTAAATGGGGAGTAAAGCACCCAAGATAAAAATGTAAATGGGGAGTAAAACACCCAGGACAGAAATGTAAATGGGGAGTAAAGCACCCAAGCTAGAAATGTAAATGGGGAGTAAAGCACCCAAGCTAGAAATGTAAATGGGGAGTAAAGCACCCAAGATAGAGAGGTAAATGGGGAATAAAGCACCCAAGATAGAAATGTAAAGGAATTATGCTATGACATATGATCAAATGCAAATGCAGACGTCGACGACAAGACTCGACTCTTTCTGTGAGATGACAAAACTGGAGGACTGATTCCTCAACACGGAGATCACTGTCATTCTGTTAAACTGTATCAAGTTGATAGTCACTGTAGGAATGATGAATAACTGCTTGGGGATTTTTCAAGTACACTGCCCTAGATTAGACAAACTGATAATTGCTTCAGCTTATCTGATTCGTGAATAGGACTGTTTTACTGTATCCTCAGAAGGATTGCCCCAGTATGAGTCTTGAAAATTTTCTGGATAAACCAAATCTGAGAAGATCTTGCCTTGAACCAATCTTGAACTGATTCTTAGACAGGATGTAAGCGGAACTTGCCCCTGATAGGATCACTTGACCAAGTTTCTCATTATTTGAAAATTCCTTAGAGGAAAGCCAGTTTGCAAACAAAAATATTCATACAAACATGGTAATGCAAAGTTCATGCGATTTTTGAAAAATTATTTTTGAAAGATGGAAAATACATGAGTCGTTAGTCGGAACAAGGCGGTTCAAGACACTCAAAGTTTAAAATAAAAGTGTATTGCCAAAATAAATGATTCACAAGGATCTTTTGGAGTCAGGTTACGCAACCTTGTTGTAGTATACTTTCAAAATAACCTTGCTTCAATTAGGTCTTTTGAGGGTTGTAATGTGGCCTGGTTCACGGTTTATGAAACAAAAGATAAAGGCTCAAAATTTATTTGTACCCACCCAATCTACGTGATGATCTTCAGTCATATGCTCAGTTAACTCATACTATGCATTCAGGTTCCCATAAGTTAGGGATTTCATTGATCGTCGCAGCGATGATTCAGAAGTCAAAGGGACCTATGAAAAGGCAGCCACTACTCCCCTATAACATTTGATTGTTTTGACATTGAGGATTTTCAAGATAAGGATTTAAAAATTTCTTTGTATTATCCCTAAATTTTGCCTGAACTGTTTATTTTAGAGTTTACAGTCAGCGGGATGCCCCAGTTTTGCCTAAGTCTCCTTCATAGGTTTTGACTTAGCGGGCTTCTTTTGATTTTTTTATATTATTTTTTTGTGTGAAGGAAAGTGACTGTTTGATTTTAATGATTACGGTGAACCATCATCGACCTTTTGATTAGAAAACATCTTCGACACTTGTTTGACGTGTGCGAAGGAAAATTTGTTAATGAAAGGTGTATCGTATGAACACACAACCAAGTTAACTGAGAACTACCCATCCCAAGGTTAAAATGGTGGGTTTTTTGTAACGAAAGAAACTCCAACTTCTAGGCTCGAAGGGGGTAACGAGGGATTAACTTCCTTATTTCTCCAGTGTTTGGGAATTGAAACAATGCCTTACATCGTCAACAAGGTTTGATTGAAAGCATACTGACAGCAATTATGGGTATAACGTTTTCGTCATCCTCCCTCCAATCTTAGCATATCAAAATTTTGGACAAGAAGTAAACATTTGAAAAATAAAGCATAAAGATGCAAATAAATGGACGGAAATGAATTGAATCAAAAGTTTCAATGCTTATTTCATTAATGAAAGTACAAACATAATTAAAAGCAAACAACTTAAACAAAATAAGGAAAGTGCAAACAACGAGAAACAAAAGGCCTAGTGACAAAACTTCATTTCTGATGTACTGGCAAGGGATTTTTCTGAACATCCGGATGACTGTCTGTAAAATCAAGTATTCCAGTTCTAACCAATTCACATACTCTAGCCTTCAATGCAAAACAATGCTCCAAGTCATGGCCTGGGGCACCCTCATGGGAAGCACAATGGAGATCAGCCCTAAATCCAGCCGGAGGATTAAGAGGAGGTGGTAAAGCCTTTGTAGTAATCAGTCCTTGCCGGACTAAGTCAGGATATAGCTCTGTGTAAGTCATGAGAATAGGATCAAAGTGACTCCTATTCCGTTTCTGGTCTGATATCTGTGTCGAGGAATCAGCTTGACGACTCAAAGGTACACTAGAAGACGATAGGACCAAGAAGGAGAAACTGGGGATAAATGCAATGCAAAAATGTGATGCTGATGCCATGCAATGGTTTCAAGAATTTCAACGGTCGATTGCGAATATTGCTTTTTAAGAAAGTTGGAAAAAATTTTAGACTTTAAAATGTAAGGCTTTTCGAATTTGCAAAGGACTGCTGAATTCCTTGAAACTAGAAATGATATGATGCTTTATGGATGCGAAGCACAAATACACATAAGCAAACAAAAGGTCCTAAGTTAGAGGAACAATGAATGGAGTCAAGGTCTACCCTTCCCAAAGTGGTGTGTACTATAGGTTGATTGTACCTGCAGAACAAGGGTTCTAAATCAGTGCCCAAAGTCATCAGTCCATCTTTCGGATATTATCGACTTCCCGACTGACTCAAGGGTCGATAATATTCCCCCCCCCCCCCTCAAGAGAACCTCGTTCTAGTGTAGTATCGCGTAGCAACCATTGTAGGACTACTCCCACATAGTTCCCGCACTACGTCCTAGATAAGGCCAAGATGGTGTAAAGGTACTACGGTTCCCAGTATCACAGACTCCAATCGATAATGGTAAAAGTTTTCACGACTACACTCGATCAACCGAACCATTTTCGAAAGTGTCTCAACTGAGCGGTGATTCTCGATTTAGCTTAGTCGGGACTCACTCCCTATAAGCCTCGTCGAATATATCAGCCATCCTATCATAAGGTCGCTCAAGTCCGGGTGTAGGACTTATCTCACAACACAGTAACTCCAAGTAAGGTAACCCAATATATACATACAAGTGAGCAAAATATATAATAAAACAAATATATAAAGAAAAATAAACAAAATAGGGATAACCCTCAATAGTTAGGACTCCCCAGTGAAGTCGCCATTTTCTGTTGCGGTGAAATTTGGATGTCAAGCTATTGATTAACTTGAATCTTAATTCATTTACAACCGGTATTTGATTTATCCGAAGGAAAGGTTAAAGAAAGGAAAAACCTAAAAGGGAGAGATCTAAGGTTCGGGGGTTGGTTAAATTTAGGGAAGGTATTAGCACCCTAAACTTCCGTAGTACTCTACGGGAACCTTTTGTTTATTTTTATTTATTTATTTCATTAATTATTTTGCTTTAGGGTATATACAAAGGATTGAAAATTAAAAAAGACCTAGGGGTTAATTCTAAGTTTACTCGGCAAGACATCGCATCTTGTGCCTACATATCCTTACGGGAATGGAATCAGAGTAACTGTAGTTCCCCTCAAAAGGGAGGTTAGAGACTTCTTGACTGTGGTCAAGGTCTCAAGGGGAATAAACGCATCTTAAGGACACGCTTACATGGAGTCTTAAACTCCGATCTCTATGTTATAAATTGTTAAGTGCATTAGGGTTAGGTTAGGGATTCCGCAGCGGGAAACCCTAAAATGAGTGCGGCGACTCTTTGACCTAAAGCTAGGGGTAGTTTTGTAATTTTGTCCACGGCGAGACATTTGTGAAAAGTTAGGGTTTGTAAGGGTTTGAAGTTTTGAGGACTATTGGCGTGGCGGCCAAACGGCTAGACCTAATCCTTCGGAGGAATGCAATGGGACAAATTAACGATGCAAATGCGCGAATTTAAACCATACAAACAACAGAAATTAAAGTGTGGAAAGGTAAACGCGATAATTTGTTCGCGAAGTTACAAATGAGAAACAGATACAATTATAATACAACTTGAATTAAAAAACACATTAAAATAGCTAATAGCAACGTAACAAGCTGCACATTGAATACACAAGGTTAGTAGACAGAGTCAGACAGTAATCAGACGAGTTATGAAACGGAAGTGCGAAAGTTATAGATATTCTTTGTTGTTTATTTGTGATATATAAAAAAGCTTTTGATTTAAGTTAAAAGAGGTTTTAATATTATTAAAAAAAAACTTTTCAAAAATAGTCTTAATTTAATTATCTAACAAAAAGTTTTTATTTTAAAAAAAAAAGGTTTAATGTTATTATTATATATTTTTTTAAAAAACGGTTCTAGTTATTATTTTAAAAAAAGATTTTAGTTATTATTTTAAATTTATCTAAAAAAAAGTTTTTCTTAAAAATAATAGGTTTTCATATTAATTTGGAAAAGATGTTAATGTTATTTATTTTAAAAACAGATTTTTATATTATAACAAGTTTTAATAAATTAATGATAACAATAATAATAATAATGGTAATAATAATGATAACAATGATAATAATAATAAATAATGATAATAATAATACTAATAATAATAATAATAATAATAATAATAATAATAATAATAATAATAATAATAAAGCAATAATGAATTTTAAATGTGCCAAATAACCCAACAATGTTGCTAACGCAGAAATGCGCTCATCGCAACCAGATCTAAATCGGACGAAACAAAATTTATCGCAAAGAAAAAGAAATTAAGCAAAAAAACAGTATTATTGCTCACACAAAAATGCGATCATCGCAATCAGATCGAACTAACACAAATGTCACGCGTCATGCACACAAATGTGCAAACACCGTATCGACATAATTCGATCAAAAATTAATCTTATATATATATATATATATATATATATATATATATATATATATATATATATATATA
>CAWUDS030002272.1:0-149051 GCA_963859935.3 Lathyrus sativus | reverse complement strand
AATTGCGATTCAAACTCATTAATAGTTTGTAATCCTATTTCCACCGCAACAGAAAATGGCGACTTCACTGGGGACTGTCTCTTAACTTTTGAGGGTTATCCCTAACTTGTTCATATTTATTACTATCTGTGTTATTATTCATTTGCATGTATATATTTGCGCTTTGATTGTGGGACTGTTCCTTGTGCTGTGAGATAGGTCCTAACCCGGATCTAGTGTACCTTAGGTAAATGGCAATAGACCAAGGAAACTGTACGACGTATATCGATACGGTTGATCTGGTGGCCATAGTTAGTGCGACTTCTTGGTTGGTGCTTATATTCCTTAAGTCAAGTTGAGGATAATATTGAGGCTGCCATATGTTGTCAATGCACTAACTGACTTTTAGAACCCTAGTTAACTCATCTTGGCCTTTAGAAGGTAGTGAGGTAACCGGCTTTGGTGCAGACTAAAGTTGGTTGACACTCGATACTACGCTCATTGAGATCTTAAACTTGGAGGGTTTTGGTTGGCAAGTAAGTTGCTTTCTGAACAACCACCCTTGTGAAGGATCAATGATATTGAGATCCCTTAGAACCTGGTTACTTTTGTAGGACAGGATGAACCATCTAACTTGAGGGGAGGGTACTTGCCTTTGAACCTCATGCAAGCCTTTAGCCTAGGACTTTGTGTGTTTTCATGCATTGCATCCATAAAGCATCTCATCGCATTGTATTCCATGGAGTTCAAACATCATTTATGGATATCGCGGGATACCATAAATAAAAAAAATATAAAATGAAAAAACAAGAAAAAGATTTCCTTGGTACCCCACGACATTAGTAAATGTGTTGAATTCCATGAAATCTTCATTTACATTCACATTTAGCATCATACTTTTGCATTACATGTGTCTCCCGATTTCTCACACTCGGTTCTCTCACCTTCCAGTTTCGTCACCCTGAGTTCTCGGCACCAATACAACACCAGAGCTCAAACTCGGAAAAGAATGGAGGATCAGGCAAAAGAGATTGATCGCCTTAGCAATGAACTCGAAGACCTTCGAGGGGGTATGGGGAGAATGATGGAATTGTTACATGTCATGAATGCTAAGATGGATACCCAGCCCACTGTTGTTTCTGAGATTACCGGCGTTACTGTGGACCCTCCACCAAGTGTGACCGTAGCAAGGGACCCACCTTATGGTCTTGCTCCCGGTTTTGTGCCTCCTCAAGCCACTGTTCCGATTAATCAACCTGTTCAGCAAGCCGTGCCCTTGTTTTCTGAAGTTTCTAGGGGGGTTCCTATCTTTGCACCACCTGTTGTACACACTCGTGCGCAACCGTACTTCAATGAGACAGTTTTTGATGATCTTGATGAGAATGTTGAGGGTTATGAGAGACATGATAAGCTTCGTGAGGAGGTAAACACTATCGTCCAGAGATTGAAAAAGGTAGAGGGTGATCAAATTTTTGGGACTGCTGCAAGGGATGTTTGTTTGGTCTCAGGTTTAGTTATTCCCCCGAAGTTCAAAACTCCGAACTTCGATCGTTATGAAGGTGCCACCTGTCCTAAGAGTCATCTGATCATGTATTATCGCAAAATGGCTGCCCATGTTGAGAATGATAAACTGATGATTCATTGTTTCCAAGATAGTTTGAAGGGTGCTTCCTCCAAGTGGTATTTAACTTTAGACCAGTCTCGCATTAAGAGTTTCCAGGATTTATCTGACGCTTTCATCAAACACTACAAGTACAATATGGATCTGGCTCCTGACAGAAGACAGTTGCTGAGTATGTCACAAAAGAATTCTGAGTCATTCAAAGAGTATGCTCAAAGGTGGAGAGAGACTGCTTCGCAGGTAGAACCTCCTTTGACCGAGAAAGAGTTAGCTGATTGGTTTGTCGACACGGTCCGTCCAGAATTTTACGAGAGAATGGTGGGTAGTGTGACTTCAAATTTCTCCGACATCGTTGCTGTGGGTGTCAAGATTGAATTGGGTATGAAAAGTGGTAAAATGACAAATAATCATGGTACTTCTAAGGATCAGCCGAAGAAACCTCCGTATAGCTCCCAGAAAAAGAAGGAGAGTGAGACTAATGCTATATCCTCTGGTAGACCAAGGGAACGCTTTTATCGGCATCCGCAAGGTTATGCTCAACCTCAAGGGTACCCAGTCCAATATGCTCAACAACCCTATGTGGCAGCCATTACTCCTTCTTTCAATCAACAGGTTCCTATGTATCAACCTGTGCAACAACCTCCTGTTTATCCGCCTCCTGTCAACTACCTACAGGCACCTAACGCTCCTGCTCCTCAACAGCCAAAGAGTCCGGCTCCTCGCCAGAATATGCCGAATAGAAGAACGTATAAACCTTGTCCGCCGATTCCAATGACTTTTACCGAGTTGTATCCCTCTTTGGTCAAGCAGGGTCTCATCACTACTCGGGCTTTGGGTCCGCCTCCTAATCCTCTACCCGCCAATTACAACGCCGCTGCTCATTGTTTATTTCATGAGGGTGCGCCTGGTCATGATCTGGAGAATTGTTATGCTCTCAAAAATATTGTCAGGGATCTATTGGAAAAGAAGATTTTGTCATTTGAAGATCCTCAACCAAATGTTAAGAAGAACCCTTTCCCTAACCATGAGAGTGTCAATGCCGTTGGTGCTGATTCGGAAGAAGGTTATGCCCTTGATGTTGAACAGATTAAGACTCCTCTCAAGATGTTCCATTCGAAACTGTTTGAAGCCGGTTTGGTAGATACTTCCCACGTTGCATGCGTAAGTTGTGAAGCCAGTATTAAGGGTTGCATGTTGGTTCAGAATGACGTTCAGAGGTTAATTAATGAGGGTGTTTTACAAGTGACAAGCCAAGCCAAGAAGGATGTAGTTGCCGTGGTTGAGCCTGTTTTCCATCAGCCTGAATCAAAGGGTAAGGTACCAGTGTTTAATTTATCAGGGGCAGGCTCCGCCAACCTCGTGTTCGATATACCTGAAGTGAATCAGCCTAAGCCTATAGTTATTCGAAGACCGAGTCCGTTTCCTTTCAGTGATCCTAAAGCTGTGCCTTGGAAATACGACGTGACGATGATTGACAAGGAGTCCGGGAAGGTTATTCCCAAGGAAGAGGGTAAGGATACTGTGACCAATATCGCAGAGGTAAGCAGGATGACCCGCAGTGGCCGTGTGTATACTCCCCGTTCTAATGAGGTTCCGCCTAAGGAGAACACTAATATCCCTGTGCCTGCCAAAGACAAAGGTAAGGGAGCCGTTACGAATGATGAAGATGCTGAGTTTTTGAGGATCATCAAGAGAAGTGACTATAAAGTTATCGACCAACTTCATCAGACTCCTTCCAAGATCTCAATTCTATCTCTGTTAATGAATTCACCCGCTCATAGGATGGCCTTGCAGAAGGTTTTGACTCAAGCACATGTGGATCAAGATATTAGCACCAGTCGATTTGATAGTGTGATTGCCAATTTAACCGCTTGTAACACCCTCAGTTTCAGCAATGAAGAGTTACCGAAGGAGGGTCCGAACCATAATCGTGCTTTACATATATCGGTGAAATGTCAGGAGGACAATTTAGCGAGAGTACTAGTAGACACCGGGTCTTCTCTGAATGTGCTACCCAAGAGGGTTCTTGATAAGTTGGCTTGTAAAGAGACTGTGTTGAAACCTACTCCTTTGGTCGTCAAGGCTTTCGATGGCTCTCGTCGATCGGTAATGGGGGAGGTTGAGCTTCCTATCCTGATTGGTCCGCAAATTTTTAATATCATGTTTCAAGTCATGGACATTAATCCCAATTACAGTTGTTTACTTGGAAGGCCGTGGATTCATGCCGCTGGGGCAGTGACCTCAACTTTGCATCAAAGGATGAAATTCGTGATCGATGGAAAGTTGGTTATTATACACGGTGAGGAGGATCTGATGGTCAGTAACCTGTCCTCTTTCCGTTACATCGAGGCCGATGAGAATGCTCCAGACATCTCCTTTCAAGCACTTGAGATCGCCAATGCTGTTCTGCTGGAAGTCGAAGAGACAGTGGGTCAGGGTAATCCATCTTTTGCATCTCTGAAGAGTACCAAAGCAACAATTGACAGGGGCATTCCTGAAGGTTGGGGAGAGGTAATTGATGTCAAGACCAAGACTGATCGCTCTGGGTTGGGTTACAAACCAACTCAGAATGGAGCTGCCACGACTGTCGAAGGGCGTCCGAAGGTTATCCAAGAGGTATTTGTCAGCGGAGGCTTCCAAGTCAATGCCATCAGTGACTGTGAGAAAAATGAAGAGCTGAGCAACCTGGTGTTTAAGGGTGATGCAGTTTTGAACAACTGGGAGGCCGTAGAGATCCCTGTTATTTTTCCCTTGTCAAAGTAATTGTTTTTTTTAAGTTTCATTTACATTTCCAAATAAAAGTCTGTAGCTCTGCCCAAGGCTATAGGGTCGTTTTGTCGGGCCACCTTTCATTTCTAAAAAGATATTAATAAAAGCATTTTGTTCAATTCCATTTTGGTTCATTTGCGTTTTTCGTTTTCACTTTTAAAAATGAAATTGGCAACCTTTCTTCCAAAAAATAATAAAAAAAACAGCATTTCATTCTTACATGTCTTCGAGCATTTTAATTAAGTAAGCCTTCCATCATGCAGAGATATCGTAAACCTTGTTGGATCCAATGACTTTACTGACACTCCTGACTGGGATGCACCCATCAATCAAGCTGAGGACGAGGGTGAAGAAGATTTTGAAGTACCCGCGGAACTGACAAGATTGATTGAGTACGAGTACACAGAGCTTCAACCGCATAAAGAGCAGGTGGACCTAATTAATCTCGGTACAGATGAGAGCAAGAAAGAGGTCAAGATTGGTGCAATGCTTGGGTCGGAGATTAGGCCGAGGTTGATTGAGTTGTTAAAAGAGTATATTGATGTGTTCGCGTGGTCGTATCAAGATATGCCGGGCCTAGACACGGATATTGTTGTTCACAAGTTGCCGCTTAAGCCAGGTTGTCCACCTATCAAACAAAAGCTTCGAAGAACGAGACCCGACATGGCTTTGAAGATTCGAGATGAGGTTAAAAAGCAGTTGGATGCAGGTTTCTTGGCAGTCGCAAAATATCCAGATTGGGTTGCCAACATTGTGCCAGTGCCCAAGAAGGACGGTAAGGTTAGGATGTGTGTAGACTACAGGGACCTGAACAAAGCAAGTCCGAAAGACGACTTCCCTCTGCCACATATTGATACACTTGTAGACAATACGGCCAGTTTTGCGTTGTTCTCATTTATGGATGGTTTCTCTGGCTATAATCAGATCAAGATGGATCCCGATGATCGAGAGAAGACTACTTTCATTACTCCTTGGGGAACCTTCTGCTACAAAGTCATGCCCTTTGGCTTAAAGAACGCAGGGGCAACTTATCAACGCGCTATGACCACTCTCTTTCATGATATGATGCACAAAGAAATTGAGGTGTATGTGGACGATATGATAGCCAAATCTCAGAGTGAAGAGGAGCATTTAGACCACTTGGTGAAGCTGTTCGAACGACTCAGGAAATACCAGTTGAAATTGAATCCTGCAAAATGTACCTTCGGTGTCAGATCCGGAAAATTGCTTGGTTTCATTGTTAGCCAGCGAGGGATTGAGGTGGATCCTGACAAAGTCCGAGCCATTCAAGATATGCCGGCTCCGCAAACCGAGACGCAAGTTAGGGGTTTTCTGGGACGTCTGAATTACATTTCCAGGTTTATCTTTAATATGACCGCTACTTGTGAGCCGATATTCAAGTTGCTTTGCAAGGGGCAGACAGTTGAGTGGAACCCTGATTGTCAGAAAGCGTTTGAGAAGATTAAGGGTTATTTGCAAGATCCCCCTATTCTGATCCCGCCCGTACCGGGAAGACCGTTGTTTATGTACCTTACTGTTCTCGAGAAGTCTATGGGTTGTGTGCTTGGACAACATGATGAGACTGGAAAAAAGGAACATGCGATTTATTACCTGAGCAAGAAGTTTACCGATTGCGAAAACAGATACTCACCATTAGAGAAAACTTGTTGTGCATTGGCATGGGCCGCTAAGCGCCTTCGGCAATATATGGTCTGTCATACCACGTTATTGATTTCTAAAATGGATCCGATCAAGTATATTTTCGAAAAACCTGCTCAAACCGGGAGGCTAGCCCGTTGGCACATGTTGTTATCCGAATATGACATCCAGTATGTACCCCAGAAGGCAATTAAGGGTAGTATTTTATCGGATTATCTCGCAGATCAGCCAGTTGAAGATTATGAACCTCTTAAGCTCGATTTTCCTGACGAGGATATTTTGTTGATTAAAAGAGATTGTGAAGAGCCAGGTCCGAGCGAAGGTCCAGAACCAGGTCTTTGGTGGAAGATGATGTTTGATGGTTCCTCAAATTTCAATGGGCATGGTATAGGCGCCGTTTTGATGAACCCAAAGGGTGGATTTACTCCATTTACAGCAAGGTTGGACTTTGAGTGTACTAATAACGTTGCAGAGTATGAAGCGTGCATCCTCGGCCTCGAAGCGGCGATTCACCTCCGAATCAAACTTCTTAAAGTAAGTGGTGACTCAGCTTTGGTTATTTACCAAGTACAAGGCAAATGGGAAACGAAGAATGAGAAGTTAATCCCTTATAAAGACTATATTATTGAGCTGATCAAGTATTTCGACGAGATAGAGTTCGAGCATGTTCCTAGATCCGAGAATCACGTAGCTAATGCATTAGCCATGTTAGCATCCATGTGGAAAGTTAAGTTCGTTAATGAAGCACCTCTTATCCATATTGAGCGCAAGGTTGAGCCCGCTTACTGTCAGACGGTCGAAGAAGTTGAGGTGGATGAAAAGCCTTGGTTTCATGATATCAAGAACTACCTCGTCAAGCAGGAGTATCCCGATGGTGCTACTGGTCTGGACAAAAAGACATTGAGAAGATTGGCGTCCAAATTCTTTATCAGTAATGGTGTGTTGTACAAGAGAAATCACAACATACCATGGAAGCCGACTGCATCCGATACGCTAGGAAATGCCATAAGTGCCAAATTTACGCTGATAAGATGCATGTACCTCCGTCACCGTTGAATGTGTTGTCTTCACCGTGGCCGTTCTCTATGTGGGGCATCGACATGATTGGGGCAATTGAGCCGAAAGCTTCTAATGGACATCGTTTCATCCTTGTTGCCATTGATTATTTCACCAAGTGGGTAGAGGCTGCCTCCTACACCAACGTGACCAAGCAAGTGGTCGCCCGCTTCATCAGGAAAGAAATCATCTGCCGTTATGGAGTCCCGAGCCGGATAATAACTGACAATGGCACCAATCTGAATAATAAGACTATGAAAGAGTTGTGTGACGATTTCAAGATCACTCACCACAATTCGTCTCCATATCGTCCTAAGATGAATGGAGCCGTTGAAGCTGCGAATAAAAATATCAAGAAGATCCTGCAAAAGATGGTTGTGACTTACAAAGATTGGCATGAGATGTTACCATTTGCTTTGCATGGATACAGAACCTCAGTAAGAACTTCGACAGGGGCAACACCTTTCTCATTAGTGTATGGAATGGACGCCGTACTCCCCATCGAAGTAGAGATACCTTCGCTAAGAGTGTTAATGGAGGCTGAACTTGAGGAAGCCGAGTGGGTTCAAGACAGATTGGATCAGTTGAATCTCATTGATGAGAAGCGCTTGACAGCCATGTGCCATGGGCAATTATATCAGAAACGGATGAAAAGAGCGTTTGATAAGAAGATTCGTATCCGTGAGTTCCGTCAAGGAGAGCTCGTACTCAAAAAGATCTTACCAGTACATAAAGATATGCGTGGAAAGTGGATGCCCAATTATGAAGGCCCATTCGTGGTAAAGACTGTCTTCTCCGGAGGGTCTCTAATACTTACGACAATGGACGGTGAAGAACTAGCACATCCCGTGAATTCTAATGCAGTCCGAAAATATTATGCCTAAAAACCCGCTAAGTCGAAAACCTGCAGAAGGCGACTTAGGCAAAAGTAAGGGTTGAAAAAAAGAAAAAGAGAAATAATAATAAAAGCTCGCTAAGTTGAAAACCCGAAAGGGCGGCTTAGGCAAAAAAGAGCGTCCCGGTGGATTGAAAACCCGAAAGGGCGGTCCAGGCAAAAGTTAGGGACAGAGGCATTTCATTGCGTCAGAAGACACTGATTATCTCGAACACACTTTCCGCATGAGAGCCATGTTTCAGTTCCTCCATCCTTGCCCAAAGCAGGATTCTGGATTAGTCTTAGTTATTAGTGTCAGTAGGTATCATTGGATTCAATGTAACCTTTTCCCATGTTGCCAATTTCAAAATGTAATCATCTGTGGAGCTATGCCTTCAGCAAGCAGCCACCCTTTAATAAAAGATACCATCTCGTTACTTACATTCCTTGGTGCATTGCTCTTTATTTTCTATTGTTATGCAAAATGCGTTTATTCTTAATGAAAGGTGCATTGTAGATTTTTCAAAACTGTTTTTCAAAAAACAAAACAAATTTGGAGTGTAATAAATTACATTGACTAGTGGAAATTCTGACAGGATCTCTTCATTCCCTGGAAACATCATTATTGCAGAAACACTTTCAAACCATTGCCCAGTGATAGTCCCCAGAGAGACTATAAGCTGACAACCTTTTCTTGGGTAACTCAAAAGTGTCCCTCAGGTTTTCTTCTCCCCATGTGAAGACGTGATACTGTACACCACAAGCAGATTACCTTCTCCCCAGAGAATTCCAAACTTTAAAACCGGGCTTGGTTCTACCATTGATCTTTCTTACCCATGATTGACGTATTGGTTGCAGAGAACGCAGGGTATCTCCGTCGAGATGTTTATTTCGTCTCTCGTCCCGTCTCTAGTTTGTTCGTCAGTATACGCAGGGGCATAAGCATCACATGCCCATTTCATGTATTCATTTCACATACTCATTGCATACTCATTTCATAACATCTTGCATACATAGACATTAATATACATAAACATTAACGTACATTCACATTAACATATGCATCAACGTATGCGTTAGCATTCCCAGGTTCATTATGTTTCACCATCATTGGTCGTTACCACCGAGTAATTGGGGTTTGTCCATTCTCTCCAAATAGATTGTCAGCCCTAAGCATAAAATGCTTACTTGTTTCCTGTTTCCCCACAGAGCTCGATCCTCGTGGATGACGGTTATTTCAGCTATCTTTCCTCGCCAGGATTAGATATTTACCCTTCGAGATCATTCCCTCGATGGAGTTTTGATTACCAGTTTTCTTTCTAGCTCGATCCTAGATTGAATCTCAGTCTTGTCGGTCGTCAATCCCAACCAGACGTGCATTTATTTTGCGCTAACTTTCAAGAAAATCAACTACAATCTTTTACAGATACACGCCAGTTCGCGCCTGGAAAATATATCAGTACAACACTTTACAATCCTACATGTTACAACCTTTTACACTTTACATTTTACAGCATCGGTACGACATTTCTCACCTAAGAAGTCGATCATATCCCCGTTGTGACTCGCAGCAAATGGCCATCTCCATGGAGCAGTTGGGCTTCCATTTCCCTGCTATCTTCAGTCATTCAGTTTCATATTCAGGAGAGCACGATTCTGAAATATGAGTATCTTCAGTCATTCAGTTTCATATTCAGGAGAGCACGATTCTGAAATATGAGTATCTTCAGTCATTCAGTTTCATATTCAGGAGAGCACGATTCTGAAATATGAGTATATTCAGTCATCCAGTTTCATATTCAGGAGAGCACGATTCTGAAATATGAGTATATTCAGTCATCCAGTTTCATATTCAGGAGAGCACGATTCTGAAGTATGAGTTTATCCAGTTTCATATTCGGGAGAGCACGATTCTGAAGTATGAAGAAGTTCAGTTTACCCGTTTCACGTTCAAGAGAGCACGATCTTGAAGCAGTTTATTTATCCTTCAGTAAAAGAAAATCAGAACCGTATTCCAGGCGCCGACCTTAAATGCGAGAAGATTTATTTATCAGATAAGCAGCAACCTCTTTATTTGAGTGCTTATCCATTTTGGCATATAAGTCCCTTCCAACGATGAGTGACAGCTCTCCCTCGAGAAGCTTATCAGGGCATTTCCCATTAAAGTCCATTTATTTTGGCATACAACCGGTCTTTACCCTGTATATTTGATACGGATTTCCGAGAAGTTCGAGGGATAGTTTACAGAAGCTTGATATTATTCTTTGCTCAATGCTCCAACATTCTGTAATCAACCTTACAATCGTACGTGATCCAGTTTTATTTTTAGATGCCCCAGTGGAGGCCGTCTCATAGGTACCATCTCCATTGGAGGATCTCATTCCTTTTCTAAAGGTGACAATTGGTCATTCGCACCAGTTGACTATCATTTTTAGATCTCCCCAGTGTTGTACTGTTGTCTCAGCACGTCATTGTCCCCAGTGCGTTCTTCTCGTGGCGTCTGTCTCGGTGTCGTCATGTTTCGTCAGCATTTTCGCATTCATTATTCCAGCATACGCACCATATCATAGTCATGGCATCATCTGCATTAAGTCGTTCCAGTTTTGTCCATAGTATTGCATATCGTCGCATATAAGGGCAAAATTTTCGGTTATCTATATTTAAATCTCTCCACCACGATTCCTCGAGTCTCTGTCACTCAAATCGTCCGGTGTAGCTATTTAAATAGGGGCAGCTGTAATACCCCAAATTTTACCCTTACATTTAGTCAGGCATCTCGTATATCATCTCCTATGAACATTTGCTAACCACTAACAAATCATGGAGGTGTCTGTTTTGCAGATTTGGTCTTAGGGGTATTTTGGTCATTTCACGCAAATTCTGCTAATTTCTTGAAAACGGGCTGTTATTACGTTCTGAGGCATTTATTTACCATTTGGGTCAAGATGCCAGTATGTTTTGTCAGAAATATGATTGGACTCGGGGCCGTGCTTTGTTTGATTCTGAAACGTTTCCAAACAGTTTTGTTTCCTTTTATAAAGTTGGGTTGAAAAGGAAGTGGATACTGTTAAGGTTATTTTGAGAAGAGATGTGATCAACGAGGTTTTAATTTGAATATGCTTGGATATAATCATATGGCGGGATATCATTTATAAAAAGCAAAGGAGAGGTTAAGTTTTAATGTTTGTGAGCCTTTATTCATGAATGTTCATAAGCTACAAATCAAAGTTGAATTTAAATAAATAATGGATGATTATTCATGGATATTTAATTTCATAATTGAGAAGATAGAAATGAATATTTACTGGATTTTATTTCACACCATCTAGAATTACAAGTTGAAATGGAAGTAATTTGTGGATTTTATTCATGATGATCTTTCATTTACAAAAGGATTATACATTTACAATGAGTATCTATTCTAGGTCCTAAAGTCCTAAAAAGAGAAAAAACTACAAGTTTCTTCATTGGTCCTCCCTTGAGTTCTTCACGCAACTTTTGATCACCTGCACATCAAAGCAAAAACAAACCACAGGAAAAGAGGTTAGAAGATTGTTTGACACTCTCAGAACATTATCATCATCGAGTGTCGGGAGGGTACGACTAAAGCCGCATCCTACTCCCGTTACCAATCTGAGCCACCGGCGTCAGATCAGGTAGTTATTGTTCTTATCATAAGGGACATCCGAGAGATAGAGAAAATAAAAGAAGTGGGGCTGATTCGTTTTGCCGCGATTGGATTTCCAGACTGATACGAGAATAAGGCAACATAGGCAAGTTTTGACTCAGACCCGGATGCCGGCAGGACTGAGTCACCTTGATTTCAAAACTTCCAACATCTGAAAAAACATAAGCATCATCAGAACTCAAAGCATAAAACAAAACTAGGAAGGGGTTCGCGCCAATACAGGTAGGAATAGCCACCAAAGGAAACAAATCTGTACCAAACAGAATGAAAATCAAGTCCACAGCAGAACAAGAGAAACCAAAATATGGTATCAAGCTGCATCAGTTCAAACAGAACAGAGAAATGAGACACAAAACAAGCTACGTCGAAATTACATAGGACAAGGTATCAAAAGTCTCAGCAGCATCAGTAAAGGTAAGGCCCCGACCGAACCAGTAGTCAACACATAAAGCCCTGTTATCAGACAACAATAGCCAACAACAATAATCTGAATGTCAGGCCATCAAACTTGGTTCAAGATCAAAGCAGATAAATTATAATGTTAGCAACAGCTCTGAGGTCAAACAAGTAAGAAAAGCCCATCAAACCAAATCAGAGCTAAACTGCATCAAGCAATTAGTGTCTCAACACAAACTATTGATCATCAGAAAAGTACACCAGCAACATCAACATCTGCAAAGCAATATCAAGAGGTTTCAGTATCAGGCATCACGAAAAACATAAGAATGGGGCTACTGCTAAAATGTCACAGAAAAATCTATCTGCTAAGAATCATCAGCAGTTGAAACAACTCAAAGAGAATAAACGATAAACCCCACGCGAAGATCCTCAGAAAGCAATCGCAGCATCATCGAAGAATACAAGCGTCGAAGGCTCAGATAAACATCACTGCCGTATACCTTCCTCGGCCATCCCGACTCAACCAAAGTCGTAGCATCAACCCTCTCTGAAAGAAGAAGAGGAAAAGGATCTGAGCTGCATCAAAAGGCAAACCATATCAGAAAATAGAGAAATTTTGACTTGATAATGAATCCCAAAACAGATCAAAGCAAATCAGTTCAGACTACTAAAATTGAATCAAATCGAAAACGCATCAGCATAGTCCAGATTGAATTCAAGTAGAACAAATGAACTAATCCAGATATCAATCAGATCAAATAAATTCAGAGGTAATCCAAATGATCAAACAAAGCAGAAGCTGGAAATGGAAAGTTTCGAGTCAAAAGCATCAGGGAATATCTCCATTGGAACCAATCTGAATCAATCAGACAAGTCAATAAAGCAAGTCAGCCAAAAACGAATCAGTAGAGAGCAATTAAACAAATTAACGAAATACCAATCGTATCAGAAAGCCCTTATTGGAACTCAATCTGAAAACCAAATGATCAAATCAAATCAAATCCCCATTTGCACTTAACCTGAATCAATCAAACAAATCAGTTCAGATTGCATTCAATCACAAAGTTCTGGAGATAGAAATCTTTGAACCGAATCAGAATAATCATATCAGCTAGGATCGATTAAACCCTAAAAAGGGAAACAGAGTTCAATCCGCATCCAATCGTAATCCAATCAATATCTGAGGAAATCACAACAAAATCAAATAATATCAACATAAAATGGAATCTCAGAAGTAACGCAAATCCAAGGCCCAGAAGTTAGTTATAAAAAGGAATGTACAACCTGATGAAAGGGAGGAGCCGTGAGAGAGAGAGGATCATAGAAACCCTAACGAACAACCATCGACGACCGTTAATCTGGACGGGGAAAAGCTTCGAGCAAAGACCGCCTTCGTCTCTCGACGGGCAATCAAACCCCAAGGCTCAGACTAGCATCATCGCCATCTGCGCAACGTTTTCACCACCAACAATCCGTCTCAAAACGTAAGCCATCGCATGGACATGTATTTCTGTTGAGTTTCTCTGTTTGTTTTTTTTTCCAGCATATTATGAGAAGAGAAGAGTGAATGAGAAGAACGAAGCATGCAAACGAAGAACGAAGAGAATCGCAGCAAGGAAGAAGAAGAGGGATTGAAGAACTGCGCCGTGAAGGATAATAGGGTTCACAAACCCTAATTTTGTTTGTTGTGTTACTCCCCAACCGGGTTGGGTCCGGAAGTGATTACCGGCCCAACCCCTTTTATTTTTATATGTAAATTGTTTTTTAAAAAAAACCTTTTATTTTTATATTTAAATTATTTTTTTAAAAAAAAAAACCTTTTATTTTTATATTTAAATTGTTTTTTAAAAAAACCTTTTATTTTTCTTTTTTTCCATTTTTTAATTAGTGGTTTGATTTTTAAAATTTTTCATCAAATATTAAAATTGATTTTTTTAAAAATAAGTAAAAGAAAACCTTTTTCATATAATAAAAATAAAAAAACCTTTTTCAATAAATAACTTAAAATCCTTTTCTTAAAAATTTTTCTCAATATAAGTGGAAACTTTTTTTTATTTAAAATATTTTTCAATTAACATTATTCTTTCCTTTTTATAAATTCATTTAACATCTCTTAAAAAAAAAAACAACAAAAACCTTCAACATTGCACTCTTGTCTCATGACTCGTCCGATTACCGTCTAACTTCGCCCATTAACGCGTGTGTTCATTTTGCAGCTTATTACATTGTGTTTTATTAAAGTTTCACCGATATTGTAACTGCTTCTCGGTTGTAACCTCGCGAACCCTAATAATCGCGTTTTAATTTCTGCCTTTAAATTTCTGCATGCATGGTTTTAATTTCTGTCATTATTCTCTGTTTGCATAATTCAGTTATCTCACACACTCATCGAATATTCCAATCACACTACACACATCCGAAGGTTAGGTCTAGCATTTGACCGCCGTGTCAATAGTCCTCAACTTCAAAACCTCAAAACTACACACTTACAAACCCTAATTTTTCATAAATGCCTCGCCGCAGGCAAGGTTACAATTTTACCCTTAACATTAGGTCAAAGAGCCGCCGCGCTCATTTTAGGGTTTCCCGCCGTGGAATCCCTAATTTAACCCTAATTACAACTTAACATTTCAACGTAGAGATTTGGAGTTTCTACACTCCGCGTAAGCGTGTCCTTAAGATGCGTTTATTCCCCTTGAGACCTTGACCACAGTCAAGAAGTCTCTAACCTCCCTTTTGAGGGGAACTACGATTACTCTGATTCCACTCCCGTAAGGATACGTAGGCACAAGATGCGATGTCTTGCCGAGTAAACTTAGAATTAACCCCTTAGGTCTCTTTTCTCACTTTTAATCCCTTTGTACATATACCTTAAGCAAATAAATAAAGCAAATAGTAAACATTTGAACAAAAGGTTCCTGTAGAGTACTACAGAAGTTTAGGGTGCTAATACCTTCCCTAAATTTAACCAACCCCCGAACCCTAGATCTTTCCCCGCATTGTGTTTACGATGCAAAATAGGTTTTCCCTCTTTTGACCTTTTCCTTCGGATAAATCAAAGAGCGGTTGTGAATTGAATTGCGATTCAAACTCATTAATAGTTTGTAATCCTATTTCCACCGCAACAGTACCCTTTGGGTGACATGCGACGCATTCACTCTCAGGTCATAGTCTCTAGTGCGGTTGAAATCGCAAACACAATAAAAACACTTCTTTCAGGAAATAAGCCGTAGTTTCCCGAGCTACGTTTGCTCTGATCTTCCATACAGTGTGGAAGTACGTAGGCATAGGATGTGACGTCCTAGCGAGCAACCTTCAACCTTTCCCCGCAATCTTTCGTAGGCCGAACTACATGGACTCTGATTTCTCATTCTCTAATGAGAATACGTAGGCATAAAGTGTGACGCTTTGCCGAGTCATTTTTCTTTTCTTTTTTTCAGCCAGCCTTGATAGGTAGATAGATTAAAACCAACCCGTCCAAGTAAACAACAAGCGAGGATCCCGTCGAGTACGACGGACGTGAGGGGTGCTAATACCTTCCCCTTGCGTAACCGACTCCCGAACCCAGACAATGGTTGCGATGACCTTGTCTTACCCTTTTTCGTCAGGTTTTTCCGATCGTTTCCTTTCCCGCTCTGAGGGATAAATAACGAAAGGTGGCGACTCTTCTGTCATGCCGGCACCTTATTTTCGCGCAAGCGACAACCTGTATGTGTACTAATAAAAGCGGACATATGGGAGCAGGAGTGTTCGTTTGGACGCTAGTTAAAATAAAGGTGTTGATTCCGCAAGAAAAATAAGGTACATATTTATATGTAAAGTATTCATTGTATTAAAACAAAAAAGTGTTCCTATCTGGATGAGACAAATACTAATTTAGGGAATGATTAATCTCACCCTAATATTAGGTCGAAAACATGCAATAAAAATCTAAAATTGTTTATCAGATTTTAAAGAAGCGTCTTCGGGCGAATTCTATGTTTCATTGAAAATGTCAAAATTGAGTGACATATAATATTTTTTCTAAAATTTATTTCAAAGGTGTATCTTCGAAACAACTCAATCTACACTATGCATTCTCACTGAAACATCTTTTTCTGAAATAAATTGATTCAAAGATGCGTCTACATGTTCACACCAGACATAAACCGGAGATGCATTTGTGGAACAAAACCACGCAATAATTTTTTTACTTTGATTTAGAATTGCTATGGTGAATTTGACGATATATGTTATAGTTATAGTATCATTTTTTTGTATAAAATAAACAATACAACCAGTATTACGAGAATGACCTATATAAAATAATAAAACCAAAGTACACAATGAAGACTATGGACCCATGTTCCTACAGTACCTCTTGTAATATAGTGTCTCTCGTGCCTCCGCCATCATGACATCTAAAAGTTGACTCATTCGCATCAATAGAACTAGAAATAACAGGTGCCTGTGATGGTTGAGTTTTTCCCCTCTGAATCGATGCATGATATGCAATTCTATTGTGCTTCAATCTATCTTACCTATTAGCCATAATGCCTATAAATAAACCACACAAGCGTTACCAATATGAAACACAATGGGTTCAAGAAAAAAAACATAAAAATTGCAAATTGATACATTCCGGAGATGCATATATCTCTGATTTCTAGGAAATCAAATCGTTGAAAATTTTTGGAGATACATCTCCAAATTTTTTCGCAACTCAGAGTAGCGTCAATGACGGAAGTGCAGTCGCTTTAAACATCCAAAATAATGCATTCATCATTAAAATTACCTATCAAGTACATTTTTTATGTGAATAACATTTATAAACTACCTATTAGATAATCAAATCCTCAATTTCTACAAATATATATATATATATATATATATATATATATATATATATATATATATATATATATATATATATATATATATATATATATATATATATATATATATATATATATATATATATATATATATATATATTAGTGTGTAGTGTGCTCTTTGATCGACTTGATGTTGATGGAAGAAGCTTTGAAGGCCTTTAAATGATTTTGAGAGAATGTGAGTTGAGAGAGTTTTAGAAACTTGAAAGGTTTAAAAAGAGTGTATATTTAGAAGTGAGAAAGGAAAAGTGTCTGACGCTCTTTTTGATTAAATAGAATTTGGAGATGTATCTTCAGAATGTACACATTGATGCATTCCTGTTATATATTTTACATAACCTTATGGCCTGATTCAGGAACATATGTGGTTGAGGTGCGTCCGGAGATGCATCTCTAGATTCTAAGGGTATTATTGGTTTTTTTACGAGGGTGAGGAAGTAATCTATAGGGTGTGTTAAGTAATTCCCTTGATTTATTAACAAAGACCATGATCATATGGATCTATGTGCTTACAGGTGACAAATATCTGCATATGAAATTTTGATTACAACAATGCATGTCAATAGATTTCAACCTCAATGATTATAGTATAATCAAAGAAAGTTTCTTATGAATCAATAATAAAAGGACTCAAGATCAAATTGTTTGTGCAAATAGGAAATATCTAGAAAAAATCTCGAAGCTGTTTGGAGAAAGGTGTGAAAGCTCGTCAGGTCAAGCCTATCTGTGTGTCTGAGTGAACCGAGTATTTTAAAATTAAAGCATTATCATAAAAGTACTAAAGAAAAGCATAGACACACACACACTGAAAATAACTTTCTAAGCCAAAACTAAGTGATTAAAAAGTTGTACAAATTTTTTTCAAAGTATTTTTAACTATCTAATCTATTGGATAAATGTTCCAATCAGTTGGTAAAACTTTTCTAATCAGCCAACTGATTGGAGCACTTTGAGAATCTATTAGAAGAGTCTCAATCGATTACAAAATCAATAAGGACAACATATTATGACTTTTAGCATCTCTATATCCAAACATTCCTATTTTAGCTTGCTAATTGTTTGTAAATGAGTTGTCTAATCGATTTGAGCTATTTCCAAATAGATTAGATAATCAATGCAGCTCATGTATTATTTTCGTTACTAGTTTTTCCACCTTCTTTATAAGAGAGGCCCACCCTCACTTCAAATCATGCTACTTTCCAACGTTTTAATAATTTTTTGAATTTATTTCTCTCTCTCTATTTAAAAAATATTTTATTCATCTCAAATTTCCTTAGTGCTACTAAGTGAAGCTTTACGTATGAGGAAGATGATTTTTGTATGTGGTCATGTTGGTCGTTTATATTCTTAAGGATGTTATACCTTTAAGGGATTGATTTTGGTTCTTGAGATAAACCTGTCATAAAGTTTTTGTTCTTGGTTCATCAAGCTTTGTCGGAAACACTACAACAGAAATGACTTTTAGCAGCGCATTAAAAGACAACGCTTTTTGAAAAAGCGCTGATAAAAGAGTCTTAAAAAAAAAGAAAAAAATTGCATACCTACGACAGCGCTTTCTAAAAAAGCGCTGTTAAAAGGGGGGGTCAAAGACAGTGCTTTAAAAAAGCGCTGCTAAAGGGGGGGCCTAAGACAGCGCTTTTAAAAAACGCTACTCAAAGAGGGCTCTAAGAAAGCGCTTTCAAGAAAAGCGCTACTATAGCCTGGGTCTAAGAAAGCGCTTTTAAAAGTGCTGCTAAAGGCTCTGTCTAAGGCAAACCTATAACAGCGCTTTATAAAAGCGCTGCTAAAGGCCATGCAAAAGCGCTGCTATAGGATTAAGTAGAATAAATTTTAAAATTCCCAGTTAAAGCGCAGAAACATAACAGTATTCGTCTTCTTCTTTCCCAGACGCGAAAACGAACCCTATTCACTCCGTCGACACTTTCCTTCTGTCCTTCCGTCCGTGCTTCCGTCTGTGCCTCATTCCGCCGTTGCCCTAACTCTCATCCGTCTTCGCTGCATTTCCACCACCGTCCGTCCATTTTTGACGGTCGTCTCTGTCATCCGTCCATCCATTTCCACCACCGGAGCATTTCCACCATTTTTGAGGTATTTGAAGTTTTTCATTTTTCATTTTTATTATTCTGATAGTTGAATGCATTATTGGAGTTTGATGATGTAGAATATGATTCTTGCAAATGGAATGTGATTCTTTCTATTTCTCGCAAATGGAATGTGATTCTTATACCACTGTAGCTACATTAAATAATACAACGATAACAGTGATTTGTTTTAGATGAACTTTTAGGTTTCCTTGTAATCAAAATAATGAAAGCGAGCTTTGATTTGGAGAAAGGAATCAAGAGCTTTTTAAGAAAGGAATTGATCGATATATGGATATGAACCATGGGAGGTGTTGCACCCTAAAATTTGACCAACCGATTCTCCTATCTGACTCGTGGTCTAAACTCGTATTCGCAAATCAGACGCAGGATATTTGTGCACAAACGGAGAATATCAGGGTTACAGCTTGATTTTCGTCTATCAGATATGGCAGATCCAGTCCAGATCACCAGGGTTTTATTTTCGGGAAATTGTGCGCTCCTCAGTGATTTTCAGCTTGCACAGTAATTTTGGGGTATTCTGATGCCCGGGGTTCTCTGTTCGATTCGATCTGGTCTCGTGCGCTCTTCTATGGTGGTCATTTGCATTCATCTGCATTTTTAGGATTTTAATAGACTTTTGTGAATTTTAGTTAGGCTTTATAGATTTTTCTGGAATTTAAATAGAGTTTTTGTATTTTTTAATAGTTTAATTCTCTTTTTAGAATTTTATAGGATTTTTTAAATAGGTTTAATTGTTTTTTAAATAATATAGAGAATAATATAGTTTTTCTTTTATTAATAATAGATTTTAATAGATATTAAATAATGGTAGAACTTTAATAAGAAATTAGGATAATATAGAATTAATTAGACTTTTAATCACTTTTTAGAGTTTAATTAGGTTAATTGATTTTTTTAGATTTAATTAGGATGATATAGTGTTAATTAGACTTTTAATCACTCTTTAGAGTTTAATTAGGTTAATTGATTTTTTTTAGATCTAATTAGGATTAAGGTAGTTGATTTTTCGGATTAGTTAGTTAATTAGGCATCAATTGATGTTAATTAGATAATTAGGTTTAATTGTTTTTTATTACAGGTTTTTGGCCATTTTTCGTTTTGGGCCTATACCCAAATTCAGTTCAGAAGGCCCAACTCGCAGCCCAGTTTGTATCAAAAAATCCAGCAAATTTCCAGAGTTTTCAGCAAGTTTCTAGAAGGTCCTAGAGTGGTCCAGAAAATGCCAAGTCTTTAAATAGAGTTTGCCACGTGTTGGCTCAGGGGTTGGCCCACGCGTTTCGCATTGATCACAACACCTCACACACTCAGAAGCCCCCAGCTTACGCCACGCGTCCCACTCAGCCACCACTTCCTCTCTCTCTGTGCATGCGCGCCACGCGTTGCACCTGCATCAGTCCCTCTGCCACCTGCCATCACCACAGCTAGTCACCGGAGCATCGCCGGGACCTCGCCGCCGGGCATGCAGGCGCCCTGAGCCGCCGTCCAACCGTCTTCCGGCCACCGTCTTTCTCGCCGGAATCCCCAAAAATTGCAGAAACGCAAGAAATCCATTTTCTTCCTCCTTTCTTCTCCGATCGTCTCCGATCCCCTCCGTTTGCATCTCGCCGGAAAAACTAGCCGTTCCAGAATCGTCATCTTTGACGAGCTCCTTCAGGATCTTCAAAGATCTCTCAAGTTCCAGCCAAAATTCCATCATCAAGGTTCATGGTACCTTCATCATACGTTCTTCAAGAACGTCTTCTTCCAAGTTCTTTCCCAGAATCTCCAGATCGCCTCTGATCTCCTCCACCACTTCGTCAAGAAAGTAGTTCTCCATCTTCAACGAATGTTCTTCAACGAACTTCCTCAAGAACATTCCAGGACCTTTCTCTTCTTCGTACGCGTTCATCAATCCGCTAACAGCTTGGATCGTCGTTGAAGGAGTTTCGTTCGTCCGCACGCTCCAGTTCGCTCCAGAATCTCCAGTTCGCTCCAGATTCGTCTCCAGGTATGCTTTCTGAAACTCATTGCGTGTTCTACTTCAGATTGCGTCGCCTTCAATGATCTATAGAACAGTTAGGGTTTTGAGGGATTAATTGATGCGTGGTTTGAATGTATGAGGTTAAGATTTGGTTTGCTCTGAATGATGTGTTTGAGGCTGTTTAGAATTGTTAGGCTTAGATTGTTGGTGTTGTTGGGTTTGTGTTTGATGTTGGTTGGAAGTTCTTGAGAAGAATATGGGAGTTTCAGGAAGATGAGTTGCAGAGAGAGGAGAGAGGATGACGGCTAGGGTTTGGGGTTAGATGAGTGAACAGTAATCTGAGTTGGGGAGAAGGGATTAGGTTTTGTTTAGGGTTTCGTTGGGTTAGGGTTAGGTTTGGGCTTAGGCCCAAATGTATTTTTGCTGAACACTGCTCCCAATCTGCTCGTATACCCCTCCCTGCGTGTGAGAGGCTGAGTGATACTGATTTGGGCCTTAGGCCCTAAGGCTATTCACACCCCCCTGGGCGTAAGCCCAGTGAAGAAATAACTGGAACTTGCTAGCGCTGCACCCCCCCCTGCGTTTTTCTTCCTTTATTTTGGTGATGTTTTCTGACTCACTGGGCCCTGCGCCCATTTACTGTTAGCACCCCCCATCTTCAGGGCCCAAGGTAGTAATAACTGAAATTCTTTACTGTTTGAACCCCCTCCCCCCATTTTATTCCATTTCTTTTATTTTTGTTTTTTCTTTTATATTTTCATGTTTGTAAATAAATTCATAATAAAATGTAAATAAGTGATTTTTTAATTCTTCTTTTTTCTACCATTTCATCATAATGTCTAGAAAATTGTATAAAAATAAAAATGCCATTTTATTTTTGTTTGCTATTTTTGGTATATTTTCCATTTAATTGATTTCTTTTAATATTTTTAGTGCATGCATATCATTAGAAAATTCATAAAAAATAGTAGATTTAGTCAAATAATTCCGTTCTTTTTTCTGTAGACTCGTAATTCAATGTAGAATTTTATAGTGCAAAAATATTAGCTTAATCATGCATTTTCAGTTTAATTGCATTTTTTCATTGTTATTGATATTACATAATTGGCCTGTGGATATGTCTGTGTTGCTGATTTTAGTTCTTTCATCTGGTATTGAATTTTGTTCTGATTTTTCAGTATGTTGTCATAGAGCCATGTAGGTCTCCCATTAGATTTTTGATAGATTTTTGTAGGATGTTCTGATGTGATTTGTCTGAGCTTGAAGATAGGAGAAGTCTTGATGACTTCTGACTTTGAAGTTCAACTGTGGTTGAGCTTCAGAGATAGTTTCTATTTGGTTTGGTGGCCTGTGGGTTCTTCTCAAGGTGGAAGCTGATTGAGGTCCTGTTGGAGCTTGCAGGGATGCATTGGATTGAGGCTTAGTCTAAGAGCTTGTTGTCTGTTTGTGAGGTTCGAGATCCTGAAGTTTGAAGGGAGTTTATGGTACTTTCCTGAGGAAGGCACTATGAATGACTTTCATTCTTTCTTCTCGCCTCTTTCTTAAGTATCCAATGATGTTGGAGCCAACTTGTGAGTTTAATTTCTCCTGAGGAGGAATGTAAACTGATCACATCTTGTTGAGCCACATGGGATACGATTCCTAAGTGGAAGTCCCCCAGTACTTTCCTGAGGAAGGTCCTATGGGTCTATTCACTTAGTTCCTCTAGTTTATCTAGGATTTCTCAAGTATCCAGTGATGTTGGAGCCAACTTGTGAGTTTAATTTCTCCTGAGGAGGAATGTAAACTGATCACAGTTGTTGAGCCACGTAGGATACGATTCCTAAGTGTCAGCCTCCTAGTACTTTCCTGAGGAAGGTCCTATGGGTCTGCTCACTTAGTTCCCCTAGTTCATATAGGTTTTCTCAAGTATCCAGTGATGCCGGAGCCCTCATGTGAGTTTCATTTCTCCTGAGGAGGAATGTAAACTGATCACAGTTGTCGAGCCGCATAGGATATGACTCCTGAGTAGTAACCTCCTGGTACTTTCCTGAGGAAGGCACTATGAGCTTGTCTGCTTAGCTCCTTTTCTCTGGTAAGCTTGTTCTGAAGCTTGGAGACTGGGATTGACTCCTCTTGCTTAGGGTTTTGATTAGAATTTTTGCTTAGATCCTTTGCTTAAGGTGTTGTATAGGGTTTTGTTTAGAGATAGATTAGGAGCTTGTTTCAGGTTTGTTAGGGGCCTTGCCCAGGAGTAGCTTCTTGTTTTGTAGATAGAGGCCCTGCTCAGGGTTAGTTTCTTTGTGTTGTTTGACTTGTATGATGTTATGTTGCATTAGACTTAGGTATTCATCTAGATAGTTCTGAATAGGTGCATCTTAGAAGTAGACTTGGTGTGCATGAGAAGTTGAGGTGGTCCTCCTTCTGCTTGTTTGTTATTGAGTGGCTTTGCTTGTTGGTATTTGGTAGAGCTGAGCTCCCTTGCCTCTGTGGTTTGCGGCCTTCGCGCCTTGTTTGTTTAGTTGTTGCATTCATGCATATTTTCAGTATTCCTTTACTTTGCAGTTTCGTGTTTGTAGTTTAGTCCTGTTGCCATGATCCCTTAGGAGCTCTGACTTCTCCGCTGCGGAGTTGTTATGATAGAAGTTAGGATGATCAGCCAGGCATGATAGCAGTAGGTAGATTCCCCTTTTCCAGCTATAGTTTTAGGGTGTCTTTCCCCTTTCCTTCCAGTAGGAGCTTTTGAGTAGCTTGATCCGTAGTTAGCTGAACTACAGCTGCTCTGATTCTTCGTACCAGACGAAGATATGTAGGCATAGGATGCGATATCCTAGCAAGCACACTAACAACTAACCTTTGTTCTCTCGCGGCTGTGCGATCGAGACTTTCCCGCTGACGACTGATTGTTATCCCTTTCTCTTGCCCGAGCGCATTTGAGACCAGATCGTAGTTGTAGGTTCCCGAGCCTTAGAGACCAGTTTGTTTTCTCACTGCTTTGTGAGAGCGCCAGTTTACCCGTAGTTAGTCGAACTACGTTTGCTCTGATCTTTCATACCAGATGGAAGTACGTAGGCACAGGACGCGATGTCCTGGCGAGCAACCTTTCCCCCGTTTAGTCGTAGGTAGTCGAACTACGTTGACTCTGACTTTCCCATTGCACGAGGGAATACGTAGGCCCAGAACACCGTATGTTCTGTCGAGTCCTGTCCTTTTATTTTCTTTTCAGACCAGCCATTAGCGTAGATAGATAACACACCCTTTTACCTATAAACACCAAGCGTGGATCCCATCGAGTACGATAGACGTGAGGGGTGCTAATACCTTCCCCTTGCGTAACCGACTCCCGAATCCAGGTTTTGGTTGCGATGACCATACCTTTTCCCGTCTTTGCGAGGTTTACTTCGAGCGTTTCCTTTCCCGCTCTGAGGGATAAATAACGCACGGTGGCGACTCTCCTGTCAAGCCGACGCCGATTTTCGCAGTAGCGACAGCTGGCGACTCTGCTGGGGACTTATAGCATCTAGGGACTTTTCCCATCCCTTATGCTGGGACCGTTTCCCATCCCCTACGCGAGTCAATCCTAGCGCTTGGGTGTTTATTTGTTGGGTGTTGTGCATATTGTGTTTTACTTTTCTGCACTTTACTTTTCTGTACCTTTACCTCTCCGCATTTATTTTCCAGCATTATATTATTATGATTATTGCTGTGGGCAAAGGGAGGTTACTGTAAGTGAAAAGCCGGACCTGGGCTTGAGTACACACCTAGATATAGTTGCGGAGAAGTAGTAGACGAACCTGTCTGCTGAGCAGGCACAGTTCCCTACGAAAATCTGCGCTCAGACGAGATTCTTGCAGAGGTGCTCCTTTCCGGTCCTGAGGATCTGAGGGGAGTCCAGACGTGAGGGTTGTCGACTCTGGGGACCGATCATTTGGAAGTCAGCTAAGTGAGGCCTCTTCATGACTTGATGATGCCACTCCTTCTGGGAATCGTATCGTCATTCATGAAAGTCTGTGACGCTGATGACCGCATAGGATGCCGTACCTTTGTCCGCGGATTAGGTTTATCCTACCTGTGAGAGGGATCGGGTTATTGCAGGAAAACTGGCCTTCAGAAACCATGATTCAGTACCTTTATCAGATGGTGTTCTTGATTCATCTCCAGGTGTGTTGTCTGGGTCAGATGGGTTTCTTATCTGAGGTTGAGGCTATTATCAGATGGTATTCTCGTCAGATACAGAGGTTCAGATGGTTTTCTTACCAGGGGATTGATATTTTGAGTATCAGATGATAGTTAGTGGCATGAGATTTTGGTGACCGTGTTGGTTTTCTGTTCTCGATCACAGAGACGTTCCTCTTCAGGCTACAGCATAGCCCCTGTGTTCGCAGATTGCATTATTTATCATATTGCATCATTACCATCTGCATTCAACTAACGTGTGTGTATTGCAGGTACATATTTTCCCTTCCAGTTCTGGTGTTTGTTCCTAGCAAGACATGGAAAACCTGAAGAGAGTATTGCCCTATAAGTTTCCATCGCCGAATATCAGTCTATTGTTAGAGTTGATTGCTATTGCTAAGAAGAGGGGAATGGGTGACTTCAGAAAGAGATATGGGAGGATTCTGACCTACGTTTATCAGCCATCTGCCTACGAGACCAGCGGCATCTATACTCTGTTACAGTTCTACGACGCGGAGCTCAGGTGCTTTGTATTTCCCGACTTCGTTTTGGCTCCTACCCTGGAGGAGTACTCTACACTTCTGGATATGCCGATCCGTGAGCAGATGCCTTTCTATCGTACGGACGCTGAGCCTAAGCTGGCTGAGCTTTCTGCCATCCTGTGCTTGAAAGAGTCTGAGCTGTCTGGGAAGATGATCAGAAGAGGAGATGTATGGGGATTCCCGTTGGATGTCTTGGTAGAGAAGGCTCGGGAATACGCCCAGAAGGGTAGCTGGGGTGTTTTTGACGTCATCCTTGCTGTATGTGTTTATGGCATCGTGTTGTTCCCGAACATTCCTGATTTTGTTGATTCTGATGCCTTCTATATTTTGGCTGCGAAGAACCCAGTTCCCACTTTGCTGGGAGATATCCACCATTCAACTCACTACCAGAATGAAAAGCGACGAGGAAGGAATGTGTCTTGCTGTGTACCTCTCCTATGCAGGTGGTTCACCAGTCATATGCCTAAGTCAGGCCCTTTTGTCACCTCTATCAATTCTCTAGGATGGCCCGAGCGCTTAATGGGATTGACTGCTGAGAACGTGGTATGGGCCAATAAAGAGGTATTCGGAGCTGAAGTCATACTCAAATGCGAAGGATTCCCGAATGTTCCTTTAGTAGGAAGGAAAGGTTGTGTCAGCTACAACCCTTCCTTATTGATCAGACAATTTGGGTATGTACCTCAAGGAGCGCCAAAGCCCGAGGAGATACAGGAATCTCTGTATCTCACCGGGGCAATTGGGAAAGAGATGCTGACCAAACTTGAGAAAGCCTGGAAAAATTTGCACAAGAGAGGGAAGCTTTCAGGTAGCAGAGGGGATACTCGAGTTCCTGGCCCGTATATAGAATGGATTCGTGAGCGAGCTGTGAAGTTCCTTATGCCGTATCCAGCGATCCAGCCATTGCATCCTCCTCCGGTAGAGGAGCCTACCACTGTGGACATGCAGGTCTACAAGCAGCTGATGGCGGAGAAAGAAGAGCTAGCAAGGGCTAAAGAGGCTTTAGAGCAGGAGAATGCCCAGCTTCGGCATGAAAAGATTGAAACAGGATATGTTTCTAAGCAACAGGCTGAAACTCTGAAACATCTGAAGACTACGCTATTGGAATTGACTGAAACCAAGAGGCGTCTGGAGTTAGATGTAGACTCAGTTAGTAGCGTGTTGGCCACTAAGAAGCAAGAGCTGGAAAGGGCCTACACAAAGCTAGCCAAGTTCAGAGAGCACTGGGATCGCACTATGACCAAGCGCAAGGAGCGAGAAGAAGAGCTGAAGACACAGATTGCTCAGTTAGAAGAATAGGTCAAAGTGAAGAACGAAGAGCTTGAAGAGGAAGCCTGTCGCCGATACGAGGCCGAGCGCAAGCTGACAGATGCCATGAAGAATTTGGAAGATTTCCAGCATAGAGCAGATGCCAAGAGACCCAAACCTGGGGGCGGTGCCAATGATAAGGCTTGGGAAGACTTTGTCAGAAACATCCAGGGGACAGTCAGGAAGAGGGATCGGCTGATAGAAGGTTTGATTTATCAACCAGATCACGCAGAGACGAGGAAGATGGTCGAGGACTTCCGCAACCGTACCCGCATTTTATTTCTCTCTTGTATTCTGTATGTTGAGATCACCACCAGGCATGTTGGCTGGGATCCTCTTTATCATATCAGTTGTATGAAGCATAGTTATGTAACCTCTTGACAAGACAGTTATTCTAATGAATATATGAGGTTTTTTCTAAATATTGTCTTTATGGCTTATCTCGTCTTGCTACCACTGACACTGGAATTGGAGGGGAAATATCTCCAATGCACACATGCACGTTAGCATTTGTTCTTGTATTTCTGTTTGCATAAATCATACTGCATAGCATTTCTCTAGCAGGTCAGAGCACTTATCCAGCCTTTGTTTTCACCAGAAAGTGATTCTCGGGGAATTGTTTGAGGCAAGAGTGGAGACGACCAAGGGGCTGAAGCAGATTTGAGCAGAATCAAGCAGCATAGTCGGTTACAGGTAATTGGTGGCTATGTCTGAAGGCAATTTCCAGGTTCCTAACACCCTGGCGGGGTTTACTATGGCGTCCAACCATCAGTATGATTCTATGGAAGGCTTCCCGCAAGCAAACAATCTTACTGCAGACCAAGTTGTACAGCCTACTGTCCAGAACAGAGATCGACATGAGCAGTTTGTTGCCCGAAATGAACGTCATCCTCCTGCCAACAATCAAAGTGTCGCTTTCCCTGCGATGAATTACCGAAGAGATATTCCAGTGACCGGGTTAGTAGACCCAAGAGCTCTTGACGATGGTAGAAGACTCCGAGCATTGGAAGAGCAAATGAAAGCCTTGGAAGCGAAAGATGCCGTTAACCTGGATGCTGTAGCCATGTGTTTGGTTCCTGACCTGGTGTTGCCGTACAAGTTCAAAGTGCCGGAATTTGAAAAATACACGGGAGATAGCTGTCCAAAGCTGCATTTGATGATGTTCTGTCGAAGGATGACTTCGTTTGTGCGAAATGACAAATTGATGATCCATTGCTTCCAGTATAGCCTGACTGGGGCATCCTTAAGGTGGTATGTGCAGTTAGAGAGTAATCGGATTCGATCCTGGGTGGATTTAGCCGGAGCTTTCATGAAGCAGTACGATTACAACTTGAATTTGACTCCTAGTCTCGTGGATCTGCAAGAATTGTCTCAGGCGGAGAATGAATCATTCAGAGCGTATTTGCGAAGATGGAAAGAATTGGCTGCTAGTGTTCAACCACCGCTTCCGGAAAGGGAACTGGTTGACATCTTCTTGGGTACTCTGAAAGGCCATTATTTTGACAAATTGTTCAGTTGCACAAACTTTGTGGGCCTGATGAGACTGGGAGAGATTGTTGAGAGAGGACTCAAGAATGGAAAGTTTCGAGATGTTCCTTACGTCCCAGTTGATAAGATTGAGTCAGTTGTCAGTTCTCAAGAAGAGTGGGAAGGAGATGACGCCACCTCAGAATCTCTAGCATCTCAGGATCAGTTTTCAGACACTTCAAGTCAACTATCATCCTATCGCCGATCGCGTCAGCATGCTCCGCGAAGACCAAGGAAGCCTGAAAGGCAGTTTACTCAGCTACCGGTGTCGTACAGTCAGTTGTTGCCAGATCTGGTCAAAAGCGGATTGATAGTGCCGAAAGAGACTAAGCCGGTGATTCCACCGTATCCCCCAGGTTTTGATGCCAGCGCCCGCTGTGAGTACCATGTTGGGGCACAGGGGCATTCAACAAGTGATTGTAAGGTGCTTAGAAGCCAGATTCAGGATCTGTTAGACTCTAACCGTATTTGCATCACCCCGCAGGGTTTTGTTCAGATTAATGATTTTCCATCCTCCAGTTGTGTGGGTTCGTCAGTTAATGTCATGGAAGACTCCACAGGAAGTGTGTGCTCTGAAGATTGTCAATCAGAGAGTTCAGTTGTGTGGGAGAAATTTCTAGAGGTTTTTGCGCCAGATGTCGCATCTGTTCCCTCTGCCTAATCTGTTTAGCTTTTTGTGCACTAGTGTCTGCCGACCACCACCAGGATTGTTGGCTGGGGTCATTATATTCATACTCATTTGTGCTTACCTGCTGATTTTGTTGGTTGTACATATGTGGGAGATGTTTGTCTGTATGCTTATAGCTTGAGTTTCTCTTTGTCTCGTTATGAATATGTGTTTGCTTTCTACGCTGCATTATCATTTAGCAGGTATATCAGAACCGTGAGCCTTATTTCCTCATCAACCAGTTTGTTGCAGGAACTCCTTCAGAGATATGGAACAGAATCAGTTTGAATTGATTGAAGTCCAAAGCCAGCTGGGGCAGATGGTGAGAGACATGCAAGAGATGCGTCTGGAGCAGAAGATCCTCAAAGAGGAGAACAGTCAGCTGAAGACCCAAATGAGCTTGATCATGGAAGTGGTCAAGAATGTGCTTAGAAAAGAAGACGATCAGCTATTCGAAGTCGCAATGAAGAAGCTCGCGCCACCCGTGCATGTGGAACCTGAGCAGCAGCAACAGAAGATACATCCGGCTCAGCGGAGGATCCAGGAAGGGAAGCCAAAGAGAATGTTTGAGGCACCGCCTATGACATATGCTGAGCTCTTGCAGACTTTATTGAGGTTTAATCTGGTTGAGAAGAGAACGTTGGAACCACCAACGAGGGTGTTTCCTCATGGGTACGATGCCAGTAAGCAATGTGAGTTTCATTCCGGGGCATTCGGATACGACATCGAGGGTTGCCATGCTTTTAAGCACAATGTTCAAGACCTGATTGACTCGCACGATATTGAATTCACGCCGGGCGGCGTAGCTGTACGTATTGCTCCTGTCCCAGTTGATGCTAAGATGATGGATGTTTCTAAAGCTGCAGTGGGTCAGAAGCGTATCCTGGACTCCATGGCGTCAGAGTCTCCAGGCCCACAACTGTTGCCTATTCCTGGGGCAGATCTGAGAAAGAAAATGGCTAAGCATAAGGAGGGCGTTAATCAATACATTGAAGGTCAAGAAACCGATGTTGCATTTGATACAAAGGGTGTTCAAGGGTCAACCCGATACCAGCAGCAGCAGCCTCAGCAGCAGAACCAGCAGGGGTATAAAAGATATCAGAATCGGGGTCCTTTGGCAAGCCGTCATTTGGAAACTCCTCCTATGCCATATGCACAGCTTCTGCAAACGCTGCTTCAGCTCCAATTGGTTCATAAAAGGACAATGACTCCCTTAACGGGACCACCACCACCGGGGTATGATGCCAATGCTACTTGTGAGTTCCATACTGGGGCACCAGGCCATACGGTTGAGAATTGTAAGGCTTTTAAGCACAAAGTGCAAGATCTGCTTGATAGTGCAGCAATCAGCTTCGGGCCGGGAGGTCCCCAAATCATCTGAATGAAGGAGGAAGGGCTCTATAATTTGGTTGAGTCGTTGAAAGCAGATCAGGACAGCATCGAATTGTCTCTAATGAAGATAGCTAGTTCAGCAGCAGGACAGATGTGAAAGCCCGGTTCTCGGAAGCTAGCATATTTTCTTTGTTTTAGCTTGTCATTTCTTTACATTTGTAGTTGCTTTCCTGTTTGAATTTGTAATCTTGTTTGTAAAACTTGTTGTTTTCATTCAATTGATGATAATGAAATAAATATGCACGTTTTGATTGAATCCATTCGTGTTCACTAACTGTTTTACAAATGTCCAACGCTTGGTTAAGGAGAATTTGGGGAGGATGGCGAAAATGACCGACATGCAACTGCCGATATTGTATGCTTTTGAAATAAAACCTGTTGATGATGTACAGGCATTATTTCAAATCCCTAAACACCGGAGATATAAGGAAGATAATCCCTTGTCAACCCCTTTGAGCCTTGTAGTAGGAGTTCTTTCTGAAAATGAAAAAACCCTCGATCTTTAACCTGGGGCCGGGTAGGTGTTAGCTAATTTGACCGAGCGTCCAAATTGCAAAAGGAGTGTCCGTTCGAGGATCAATCACGCCCCTAGAGGTCGTGCCTAAAAGACCACAATGATTCAGTCAAGAGTGGGGCAGTCATGTCATTCCCCAAAGAGTCAGACAACCAGTGTCACACGACTTGTTCGAAAAAAAGGGAATCAAAAGCCCGCTAAGTCAAGAAAACTTCAAAACAAATGACTTAGGCAAAAATGAGGGCATCCCGCTGGACTCAAAAAATCAAAAGAAACTCAAAAGGAGTCAGTCCAGGCAAAAGTTAGGGATATGAAAAGAAAAAGATGAAAAGGATCAAAAGAAAAATCCTCAAAGGAAATACGAGTCGTGTGACCTCAAGTGTCAAAGACGAAAAGTGAGTGGCTGTCACTCCAAAATCCAAAAGTTTCTCGAACTATCACTCCTATCTTTCAACCTCCGAGAGGTGAGCGCTAAGGTCGAATTAGCTGAACGTAGGATGGGAGAACATCAAGGAGAATGGGCGGGTTAAGATAAACTTTGAGCCTTTATCCTTTCTTTCGAAACCATGAACCTGACCACGTTACAACCTCCGAAAGTCCTAATTGAAGCAGGTTGTTTCGAAAGCATACTCCGGTAAAGGTCGCGTCGATTCTGACTCTTAAAAAGGTTCCTCTTACCATGTTGGTACTGATGTTGATAAATGTTTTATGCATTATATGCCATAAACTGTTTTTCCTTTTCCCAGTGAACAGATTGGATGTCAAAGCTGTCATATGTGTTGCATTAATACATCTTTTACGCAGAACAACTTGTTTTACTTGCGAGTAAGCGTTGGACAGCAGAAAAGTTTCCTACAGTGGAAAGTATGGCCAAGATAGAATGCAGAACGCCCGAATGTTCCGAGAGCAGGGGCAAGCTATTACCGTAATCCCCAGTCAAGTCAGCTTTTCGAAGTTAGTTATCCTGGGGTAATCAGGTTGAGATTCAGGCAAATACGGCGTAGCCAAGGGCACTACTCTGGATCAGCTAATCAGGAGCAAGGTCATTGCAGTCAGGGGCAGACCATCTTAAGCACGCAGAAGTTATTCGAGGAGCATTTGAGGTGAAGTGTCTCTCGGAAGCTCAGAACGCTGGGGCATGTTATGTCAGACCATCAGGGCTCAGATTTGCAGATTCCCTTTCAAGGACTATCCCCACGGAGGTCCCGTAGGCTGGGGCATATCAGAAGAGAAAGGATTGGTCTTTTCCGTATCAGCAGGGCCATACAGAGTTATTCGAGCAGATGCAGTCGATTTTCGAGAGCGAGATGAATGCGGGAAGTCATGTTACTATCCCTTGACTCTTCACTAAAAGGCTGTGTATTCATGAAGAATATTTTCCAGCGTCAGTTGTACCTGACCCATCACATATAAGCTTAAGAGCTCAAATCCATGTTTGCGATTACTGTGAGGCCCATCCGTGTTGGCGCATCGGTTTCCAGATCCGAGCTTCATCAGAACGCGGGAAGACCCCCTCCATTTTCTCCAGCAAAGTCCAATTTGTCATTGGCATGGATAAGCTATCCCTAGAGGAGTCTAATCATATTCAGCACGTCCGCTATTTCACAGCGGAGTTATATTCCCTAGCAGGGTATTACTTCGTCGAGGTGTTCGGTCAAGTCCCCAATATCCCCAGCAGAGTTGATTTCACTCTCCCAGCATTTATTTTGCTAGGACGATTCAGTGATATCCGGGTTATCCCCAGCGGAGTTGGCCTCGCCTTCAGCATTTATTTTGCTGAAGTGGTTCTGTACCCGGCTCTCTCCGGCAGCTCGAGCCTGCATTAGCATATTGCATGCATCATCATACTTGCATCATACTTGCATATCATGGTCAAAATGCGTAGCATTTCCATCCTGAATGGGGCATTACGTTGTAGAAAAATTAAAGCATACACATATGCATACGAAGCATAAGTCAGATTTTCTATCAGCCTCATATGGCGTGTGAATTACGCTGTGATCAGTTCAGGGGCATTTATCCAGCAGCAGTATTCAGACGATTCAGCGGATTATTCGTATCTCAGATCAGACAACAATTATGCTTTGATCAAGCAGTCATCTGATATCGACAGACTTTTCTTCCCGTCAATTCATATTGACGATGTGTTCCTTCGATAAGTGGATTTCTCCGTCTATCATTAGACGTCTTGAGTACGAATGTGGTTTTCTTCCTGTCTATCCTTAGACGATGTGAAGTTGCGGGTGATCGCAGTAGGGCTTCAAGAAGGGGTTTCCCCAGGATATGCTTTTCTTTCCGTCTATCAGCAGACGATGTGAAGTTTCGAGTTACTGTTCAGCGGGTTTCTTATTGCCAGATCATACGCATGGTGAGTTTCCCCAGCAAGACTTCTCTGGCTATCTTTGCTTGCTGAGGGGTTTCAAAATGATATTTCGGATAGTGGTTTTCTTTCTGTTTATTGGATGAGATGACGTTTCAAGAGGGACTTTTCTAATCATCAATCCTTATTGATGTCAAGGCTCTTCGAAGAATGTTCGGTTTTCGTGATTGTCGATTCTTATTGACGACATGGTTCGTTAAAGGTGGTTTTCTTCCCGTCAGTCCATACTGACGATGTGGCCCCTTCAAGGATATTTTTCTTTCCATCAATTCCCGCAGACAGAAGGATTCTGAAATTCGAGGGATGGTGTTGAAATTGCGTAAGAATGTCTTTCCGTCTATCATTAGACGATGTGAGTACGAAGATTATTTCTTCCCGTCTATCCTTAGACGACGAGAATATTGATTTGTTTCATCAATCAGGATGATCCCGTCTACCCTTAGACGACGAGAATATTGATTTGTTCATCAATCAGGATGATTCCGTCTACCCGTAGACGATGTGAATGTGGAGATTAATGGTGTCTTCCCGTCTACCCTTAGACGATGCAAGTACGAAGATTATTTCTTCCCGTCTACCCTTAGACGACGAGAATATTGATTTGTTTCATCAATCAGGATGATCCCGTCTACCCTTAGACGACGAGAATATTGATTTGTTCATCAATCAGGATGATTCCGTCTATCCTTAGACGATGCGAGCATGGAGATTAATGTGGTCTTCCCGTCCATCTTTGGACGATGTGAGTATATTTCCCGTCCTGCCTATCAGTAGGCAATGTGAAAGGATCAGGTATTTTGTTGCAGCCCTCGGGTTTTGTTACATAGGGTATCACAGGTAATGGGCATTCAAATCAGGAGTTCTTCATCAGATGATCGATCAGTTTGGTGCCGTAATAACTGGACTCGGTTCTCTGGAGTTTATTCCCCAAGCAGTTTACAGCATATGCTCGCGGTTGGCAAATTTTCGGGTTTTATTTGTATTCAACCGTCTCGTACCTCTGAATGTTTGAAGGCTGAGCGCTCTTCAAACTCTTCAGGTCCAAGTCGCTTGAATAGGGGCAGCTGTTGCACCCTAAAATTTGACCAACCGATTCTCCTATCTGACTCGTGGTCTAAACTCGTATTCGCAAATCAGACGCAGGATATTTGTGCACAAACGGAGAATATCAGGGTTACAGCTTGATTTTCGTCTATCAGATATGGAAGATCCAGTCCAGATCACCAGGGTTTTATTTTCGGGAAATTGTGCGCTCCTCAGTGATTTTCAGCTTGCACAGTAATTTTGGGGTATTCTGATGCCCGGGGTTCTCTGTTCGATTCGATCTGGTCTCGTGCGCTCTTCTATGGTGGTCATTTGCATTCATCTGCATTTTTAGGATTTTAATAGACTTTTGTGAATTTTAGATAGGCTTTATAGATTTTTCTGGAATTTAAATAGAGTTTTTGTATTTTTTAATAGTTTAATTCTCTTTTTAGAATTTTATAGGATTTTTTAAATAGGTTTAATTGTTTTTTAAATAATATAGAGAATAATATAGTTTTTCTTTTATTAATAATAGATTTTAATAGATATTAAATAATGGTAGAACTTTAATAAGAAATTAGGATAATATAGAATTAATTAGACTTTTAATCACTTTTTAGAGTTTAATTAGGTTAATTGATTTTTTTTAGATCTAATTAGGATGATATAGTGTTAATTAGACTTTTAATCACTCTTTAGAGTTTAATTAGGTTAATTGATTTTTTTTAGATCTAATTAGGATTAAGGTAGTTGATTTTTCGGATTAGTTAGTTAATTAGGCATCAATTGATGTTAATTAGATAATTAGGTTTAATTGTTTTTTATTACAGGTTTTTGGCCATTTTTCGTTTTGGGCCTATACCCAAATTCAGTTCAGAAGGCCCAACTCGCAGCCCAGTTTGTATCAAAAAATCCAGCAAATTTCCAGAGTTTTCAGCAAGTTTCTAGAAGGTCCTAGAGTGGTCCAGAAAATGCCAAGTCTTTAAATAGAGTTTGCCACGTGTTGGCTCAGGGGTTGGCCCACGCGTTTCGCATTGATCACAACACCTCACACACTCAGAAGCCCCCAGCTTACGCCACGCGTCCCACTCAGCCACCACTTCCTCTCTCTCTGTGCATGCGCGCCACGCGTTGCACCTGCATCAGTCCCTCTGCCACCTGCCATCACCACAGCTAGTCACCGGAGCATCGTCGGGACCTCGCCGCCGGGCATGCAGGCGCCCTGAGCCGCCGTCCAACCGTCTTCCGGCCACCGTCTTTCTCGCCGGAATCCCCAAAAATTGCAGAAACGCAAGAAATCCATTTTCTTCCTCCTTTCTTCTCCGATCGTCTCCGATCCCCTCCGTTTGCATCTCGCCGGAAAAACTAGCCGTTCCAGAATCGTCATCTTTGACGAGCTCCTTCAGGATCTTCAAAGATCTCTCAAGTTCCAGCCAGAATTCCATCATCAAGGTTCATGGTACCTTCATCATACGTTCTTCAAGAACGTCTTCTTCCAAGTTCTTTCCCAGAATCTCCAGATCGCCTCTGATCTCCTCCACCACTTCGTCAAGAAAGTAGTTCTCCATCTTCAACGAATGTTCTTCAACGAACTTCCTCAAGAACATTCCAGGACCTTTCTCTTCTTCGTACGCGTTCATCAATCCGCTAACAGCTTGGATCGTCGTTGAAGGAGTTTCGTTCGTCCGCACGCTCCAGTTCGCTCCAGAATCTCCAGTTCGCTCCAGATTCGTCTCCAGGTATGCTTTCTGAAACTCATTGCGTGTTCTACTTCAGATTGCGTCGCCTTCAATGATCTATAGAACAGTTAGGGTTTTGAGGGATTAATTGATGCGTGGTTTGAATGTATGAGGTTAAGATTTGGTTTGCTCTGAATGATGTGTTTGAGGCTGTTTAGAATTGTTAGGCTTAGATTGTTGGTGTTGTTGGGTTTGTGTTTGATGTTGGTTGGAAGTTCTTGAGAAGAATATGGGAGTTTCAGGAAGATGAGTTGCAGAGAGAGGAGAGAGGATGACGGCTAGGGTTTGGGGTTAGATGAGTGAACAGTAATCTGAGTTGGGGAGAAGGGATTAGGTTTTGTTTAGGGTTTCGTTGGGTTAGGGTTAGGTTTGGGCTTAGGCCCAAATGTATTTTTGCTGAACACTGCTCCCAATCTGCTCGTATACCCCTCCCTGCGTGTGAGAGGCTGAGTGATACTGATTTGGGCCTTAGGCCCTAAGGCTATTCACACCCCCCTGGGCGTAAGCCCAGTGAAGAAATAACTGGAACTTGCTAGCGCTGCACCCCCCCCTGCGTTTTTCTTCCTTTATTTTGGTGATGTTTTCTGACTCACTGGGCCCTGCGCCCATTTACTGTTAGCACCCCCCATCTTCAGGGCCCAAGGTAGTAATAACTGAAATTCTTTACTGTTTGAACCCCCTCCCCCCATTTTATTCCATTTCTTTTATTTTTGTTTTTTCTTTTATATTTTCATGTTTGTAAATAAATTCATAATAAAATGTAAATAAGTGATTTTTTAATTCTTCTTTTTTCTACCATTTCATCATAATGTCTAGAAAATTGTATAAAAATAAAAATGCCATTTTATTTTTGTTTGCTATTTTTGGTATATTTTTCATTTAATTGATTTCTTTTAATATTTTTAGTGCATGCATATCATTAGAAAATTCATAAAAAATAGTAGATTTAGTCAAATAATTCCGTTCTTTTTTCTGTAGACTCGTAATTCAATGTAGAATTTTATAGTGCAAAAATATTAGCTTAATCATGCATTTTCAGTTTAATTGCATTTTTTCATTGTTATTGATATTACATAATTGGCCTGTGGATATGTCTGTGTTGCTGATTTTAGTTCTTTCATCTGGTATTGAATTTTGTTCTGATTTTTCAGTATGTTGTCATAGAGCCATGTAGGTCTCCCATTAGATTTTTGATAGATTTTTGTAGGATGTTCTGATGTGATTTGTCTGAGCTTGAAGATAGGAGAAGTCTTGATGACTTCTGACTTTGAAGTTCAACTGTGGTTGAGCTTCAGAGATAGTTTCTATTTGGTTTGGTGGCCTGTGGGTTCTTCTCAAGGTGGAAGCTGATTGAGGTCCTGTTGGAGCTTGCAGGGATGCATTGGATTGAGGCTTAGTCTAAGAGCTTGTTGTCTGTTTGTGAGGTTCGAGATCCTGAAGTTTGAAGGGAGTTTATGGTACTTTCCTGAGGAAGGCACTATGAATGACTTTCATTCTTTCTTCTCGCCTCTTTCTTAAGTATCCAATGATGTTGGAGCCAACTTGTGAGTTTAATTTCTCCTAAGGAGGAATGTAAACTGATCACATCTTGTTGAGCCACATGGGATACGATTCCTAAGTGGAAGTCCCCCAGTACTTTCCTGAGGAAGGTCCTATGGGTCTATTCACTTAGTTCCTCTAGTTTATCTAGGATTTCTCAAGTATCCAGTGATGTTGGAGCCAACTTGTGAGTTTAATTTCTCCTGAGGAGGAATGTAAACTGATCACAGTTGTTGAGCCACGTAGGATACGATTCCTAAGTGTCAGCCTCCTAGTACTTTCCTGAGGAAGGTCCTATGGGTCTGCTCACTTAGTTCCCCTAGTTCATATAGGTTTTCTCAAGTATCCAGTGATGCCGGAGCCCTCATGTGAGTTTCATTTCTCCTGAGGAGGAATGTAAACTGATCACAGTTGTCGAGCCGCATAGGATATGACTCCTGAGTAGTAACCTCCTGGTACTTTCCTGAGGAAGGCACTATGAGCTTGTCTGCTTAGCTCCTTTTCTCTGGTAAGCTTGTTCTGAAGCTTGGAGACTGGGATTGACTCCTCTTGCTTAGGGTTTTGATTAGAATTTTTGCTTAGATCTTTTGCTTAAGGTGTTGTATAGGGTTTTGTTTAGAGATAGATTAGGAGCTTGTTTCAGGTTTGTTAGGGGCCTTGCCCAGGAGTAGCTTCTTGTTTTGTAGATAGAGGCCCTGCTCAGGGTTAGTTTCTTTGTGTTGTTTGACTTGTATGATGTTATGTTGCATTAGACTTAGGTATTCATCTAGATAGTTCTGAATAGGTGCATCTTAGAAGTAGACTTGGTGTGCATGAGAAGTTGAGGTGGTCCTCCTTCTGCTTGTTTGTTATTGAGTGGCTTTGCTTGTTGGTATTTGGTAGAGCTGAGCTCCCTTGCCTCTGTGGTTTGCGGCCTTCGCGCCTTGTTTGTTTAGTTGTTGCATTCATGCATATTTTCAGTATTCCTTTACTTTGCAGTTTCGTGTTTGTAGTTTAGTCCTGTTGCCATGATCCCTTAGGAGCTCTGACTTCTCCGCTGCGGAGTTGTTATGATAGAAGTTAGGATGATCAGCCAGGCATGATAGCAGTAGGTAGATTCCCCTTTTCCAGCTATAGTTTTAGGGTGTCTTTCCCCTTTCCTTCCAGTAGGAGCTTTTGAGTAGCTTGATCCGTAGTTAGCTGAACTACAGCTGCTCTGATTCTTCGTACCAGACGAAGATATGTAGGCATAGGATGCGATATCCTAGCGAGCACACTAACAACTAACCTTTGTTCTCTCGCGGCTGTGCGATCGAGACTTTCCCGCTGACGACTGATTGTTATCCCTTTCTCTTGCCCGAGCGCATTTGAGACCAGATCGTAGTTGTAGGTTCCCGAGCCTTAGAGACCAGTTTGTTTTCTCACTGCTTTGTGAGAGCGCCAGTTTACCCGTAGTTAGTCGAACTACGTTTGCTCTGATCTTTCATACCAGATGGAAGTACGTAGGCACAGGACGCGATGTCCTGGCGAGCAACCTTTCCCCCGTTTAGTCGTAGGTAGTCGAACTACGTTGACTCTGACTTTCCCATTGCACGAGGGAATACGTAGGCCCAGAACACCGTATGTTCTGTCGAGTCCTGTCCTTTTATTTTCTTTTCAGACCAGCCATTAGCGTAGATAGATAACACACCCTTTTACCTATAAACACCAAGCGTGGATCCCATCGAGTACGATGGACGTGAGGGGTGCTAATACCTTCCCCTTGCGTAACCGACTCCCGAATCCAGGTTTTGGTTGCGATGACCATACCTTTTCCCGTCTTTGCGAGGTTTACTTCGAGCGTTTCCTTTCCCGCTCTGAGGGATAAATAACGCACGGTGGCGACTCTCCTGTCAAGCCGGCGCCGATTTTCGCAGTAGCGACAGGAGGGATGTGTTTTTCTAATTCTTTAGTAACTGTCAATTAAAAATCTTTGTATTCTTTATTTTATGTGTTTTAAATTTGTGAAGAAGAAGAAGAATTAATCGTTGTAAAGACTCACAACAATACATTTGTGAGTTAATGTATATTTCCATTGTTCTTATTGTCTTCAATTTTGAAACATATATTCTTCATTTTGTTTTCAAGAATAAGATCATATTTGATGGAATGATTTTAGGTGGATTTGTCGTGCATTCTTTTACACCAAAAGGATTAAATATTGTTGATTATGTGTTTTAAATTTGATTATTCTTCCTTTATGTTATTTTGTAAAAAAAAAAATCATTTCATTTTGATATACTTATTATTCTTTTTTATAATCCCAAGAAAAATAAGAGTATTTTTTTATATAATATTTTCTTTGGAAGTTATATGCTTGCGGCATAAAAATAATTTCTTATACCACTGTTAGTTGAAAAATTAAATTACTCGAATAATTTCATATATTTGTTAATTTCGTATATTTGTTAATGGTATTTGTTGATGGAAACTTGAATTAAGTAACGATAATATTGTTGTTGATGTTAATGATATTGATGTTTTTGATGAAAGTAAATGAATTATTTATGTCTGTTAATTTTGATCGTTTCCAAGAATTATTTAATGCTGATGATGTTATTAATTTTGTCTGTTATAGGGGCTACCTGTGAAGAGCAAGGTTGTGATCGTTTCCAAGCATCCTAATGTGTAGCTTTCTTAGAAGTTAGTGATTTCTTTACAGGTATTCTTTGTTTTTGTTTAACTTTCATAGTTTAATTTAGACTACTCAATTAGTATGGATAAAAAATGGATGTATGCTAATCGATTGTCAAAAAGTACGAGAATGGGGTATCGAAATACGTTAAGTTTGCTGTTGAACACACCAAAGACCCCAATAGGATCGCATGTCCTTGCTTAGGTTGCTGTTATGGGCGTCGAATTGACGCTGTTAAGTTGGAATCTCATTTAATGAGACATGGAATTGATCGAAGTTACACATGTTGGACATTACATGGTGAGATAAGTAACGAGAATGTTGAACCCCAGAATAATACGACATGTGCTTCAAAGGACAATGGCAGGGATACATATGATTGTGATAGAGTCGTAGAGATTGCAGAAGCACTTGAAGAAGATCTTCAATATTATCCCAAGATGTTTGAGAGGTTGGTAAGCGATGCAGAGAAACTGTTGTATAAAGGTTGCACTACTTTCACAAGATTGTCCGCGGTATTAAAGTTGTACTACTTAAAGGCGGGTAATGGATGGTCGGATAAAAGTTTCACAGAGTTGTTAGCCCTACTTCAAGAGATGCTTCCGGAGGATAATGTTCTTCCCAATCGAACCTATGAAGCTAAAAAAATGTTATGCTCTATTGGCATGAGCTATGATAAGATACATGCTTGTCCAAATGATTGCATTTTGTTTCGAAATGAATATGCATCATTAAATGAGTGTCCTAAATGCGGTGTATCTCGGTATAAGAAAAAGTTGTCACCAGCAAAAGTCTTATGGTATTTTCCTATAATTTTGAGATTCAGACACATGTTCCATAGTGAAATAGACGCAAAACACTTGACTTGGCATGCATATGATAGAATTATATATGGGAAGTATCGACATCCGGTAGATTCACCATAGTGGATGAAAATTGATAATGATTATCCTGATTTTGGAGAAGAAGCTAGAAACCTTCGCTTGGCATTATCGACTGATGGAATGAATCCGCATGGTCTGCAGAGTATCTCATATTCCACCTGGCCTGTAATTATTATGATTTATAACCCACCTCCATGGCTATGTATGAAGCGTAAGTACATGATGTTATCTATGTTAATTTCTGGCCCTAAACAACCAGGAAATGACATAGACGTATACTTGACACCTTTAATCGAAGACTTAAAGAGTTTGTGGGAGAACGGTGTGGAGGTTTATGATGGATATAGGAAAGAAAGTTTCAATTTGAGGGCGATGTTGTTTGGCACAATTAATGATTTTCCAGCATACGGGAATCTATCAGGGTATAGCATTAAAGGTCAATGTGCGTGTCCTATTTGTGAAGAAAACACAGATTGGACGCGGTTGGAATTTGGTCAGAAGAATGTCTTTCTTGGTCATCGTAGATTCTTAAATTCTAGTCATCACTACCGTGGGTGGAGAAAAGCATTCAATGGAAATTCAGAACAACGTAGAGCTCCACCTACATTAACCAGCGAACAAATTTTTGAAAAGGTGAAAGATGTGAGTACTCAGTTTGGCAAGCCTTTTGCACATACTATTGTCACACGTGGGTGGAAGAAAAGGTCAATTTTATTTGAGTTGTCGTATTGGAAGTCGTTGCATGTAAGACATTTTCTTGATGTTATGCATATTGAAAAAAATGTATTTGAAAGTGTTATTGGTACGTTACTCAATATACAAGGAAAGTCTAAGGATGGCCTTAAAGCAAGAAAGAACTTGGTAGCAATGGGAATAAGAAATGAATTAGGACTCTTGAAGAAAGGAAATCGCACATATCTACCACCTGCTGCTTATACTTTATCTAGAAAGGAGAAAAAGATATTGTGTAAGTTTCTGAGTGAAGTTAAAGTTCCAGAAGGATACTCTTCAGATATTAGAAGACTTGTTTCTATGAAAGACCTCAAGTTAAAGAGTTTAAAGACACATGATTGCCATGTTATAATGGAACACTTTCTACCAATAGGTATACGTTCTATTTTGCCAGAAAAGTGAGAGGCGCAATAACTAAATTGTGTTTTTTCTTCAGGTCAATTTGTAGTAAGGTGATCGATCCTGCGATCTTACCATCATTGTAAAAAGAAATAGTTATTACTTTGTGTGAGCTTGAAATGTATTTTCCTCCATCATTTTTTGACATAATAGTACATCTAGTTGTCCATCTTGTGAAAGAGACACAATTGTGTGGACCAACTTATATGAGATGGATGTACCCTATTGAACGTTATATGAAAATATTGAAAGGGTATGTGAAAAACCGAAGCTGACCAGAGGGATGTATTGTTGAACGATACATTGTTGAAGAAGCTATTGATTTTTGCACTGAATATTTTTCCAACATTCAATCCATTGGCCTCCCAAAATCTAATGTTGTTGAAAAAATAGTAGGTAAACAGTTAATTGGAAATAAAGTTGTGACAGTTTCAAGGGATGAACGGGAGCAAGTGCATTTGTATGTTCTGCACAATGACATTGAGGTTGAGTCGTATGTTGAAATGCACAAGAACGTTCTCCGAGGTTTAAATCTGAATCGAAAGGAAAATTGGATAGTACGTGAGCACAATCGAAGTTTTATAACATGGTTCAAGGATCATATTTTTTCAAAGTTTTATTCTGATCCCGCTTCAATAACATAAAGGTTGAGATGTTTAGCATATGGTCCAAGTTTGCATGTCTTTTCTTATAGCGCATACGCAATTAATGGATACACATTTTATACCAAAGAATAAGATGATAAGAGTACAATGCAAAATAGTGGTGTCACCGTGCTTGCCGAAGCAATGCACATTTCAAGTGTGAAGGACTTAAACCCCAAATATGAGAATCTGTCGTATTTTGGTGTTATCGAGCGCATTTGGGTGTTTGATTATGAAAAGTTTAAGATTCCTATCTTTGGATGCAAGTGGGTTGAAAATAATAGTGGCATACGAATGGATAAGTCAGGATTTTTGCAAGTGGATCTTAATAAGGTGGGGTACAAAGATGAGCCTTTTATTCTAGCCACACAAGCTAAACAAGTGTTCTATGTCACTGATCCGACAAGTACGAAATAGTCTATAGTTCTTTTTTCCAACAAAGTAATCGATGATAACATTGGAGACAAGGGGGATGTTGATGTTGAGAAGGAATCTTATATTATAGATGATCCATATGAGAATATTAGAACGGACGAATCATATATTAGAAATGATCATAACGAGGGAATTTGGATCAATCCATTCGTCAGTGTTGTTAAGAGACAAGTAAACCACGTTCCAACTAAGAAAAGAAAGAGATCTTAGTGACAAAGGTACTTGTTAAATTACATATTGTCTCATTGAATAAAATTACATATTTATATCATGCAATTCAATTACATAGTATGTCATTCAATAAAATTATGTATGTGTTTCTCTTATTTATACATTTCTTATGTATATATTTCTTATTTACATATTTGCATGTCATTCATTTGATACTTTGGTTTTTCTGAATTACAGGTATTATGTCCAACAATGAGGAAACATCACATGATGGAAACAGTGCCAAAAAGCAAGGCTAACAACATCAGTTGGATCAGAGTGGAGGTATATTTTCCCATGTTTGACTGTTATAGTGGTTCTACTTGATAAAACTATTTAAACTATATATCCTGATAAATGTTCGTTTGTTTTTTCCATTTACAGTGTCCTTGTCAGCGCAATGGGATTGACTGCGGATATTTTGTATTGCGCTTTATGAAGGAAATTATTCTTTCAGGTCAAATAGAGATTCCAATCATGGTATGGATCAATTCATAAGTTATATGATTCATTTTGATAATTAACCGATATTTCATCTGAGTAATTAGTTTTAAAATTAAATCGTACATGTTATGTTATATTATGTAGTACTTTGATGAATACAAGTGCGGTACTTACTCGAAAGCAAGAATAGAAGAAATTAAGGAGGATTGGTGTCAATTTATTCTTGAGTTGAGAATTGTATAACGTATCTATTTGTAAAGTTATCGGATTTGTAATTATATGTAAATTGAATGTATTTGTGATGTTGTAAATTGAATGTATTTGTGATGTTGTAATAAATTTAAGCAGGTTTATGTGTATTAAAATGGTTATGGGCAAAGTGATGAATACACATAAATAAGGCCAAAGTTATTGTTATATATAAGGCCAAACTGTTGAATTAAAGGCCTGAATTATAAGTAGGGAATGTAATTGTTATAAGCAGGTTTATCGAAAAATATATAAAAAATGTGATTATTTAAAAAAAAAATTTAAAAATCGTGAAGAATAGACAGCACTTTTAAAAAAAGCGCTGCTAAATGGGGCAAAGAGAGGCCAAAAAAGCGCTGCTATAGGTTGGAAAAAGGGGGGTCTAAGAAAGCGCTTTAAAAAAGTACTGCTAAAGAGGGGAGGGAAAGCGCTGTTATAGGGTGAACAAAGCGCTGCTAAAAGCGTTGTTGAAGGGAGGGGAAGGGGGAATAGACAGCGCTGCTAAAGGGCTAAGAAAGCGCTGCTAAAAGCGTTGTTGAAGGGAGCCTTTAGCAGCGCTTTTTCAATAAAAAAAACGTTGCCTTTACCTTTAGCAGCGCCATTTTTTGCAGCACTTTTAAGCGTTGCTAAAGGCCAAAAAAAGCGCTGATCTTTTTTGACCTAGTGAAAAAGCTTTGTTTTGATTATTAAGATCAACCATAAATCTCTAAATAGTTCTATAGTTTATCCTGGGATAAAATATGTCATTTGTTTGGGGATAATCCTATTAAATTCTCAATATTAAAGTGTATTAAGGTTCATAGGCATAACCTTTAAAAGCTCATAGTCTATAGTGAAACTCTAAAGAAGATCTCTTAGAGATATGACTAGGCCAAAGCTCATAATCCTATATAAATCTCTTGTGAAATACTTTTAACTCTATATATTTTCTTTATGCAATTTACTTTAAACATTTTATTTTCACTCGATTACTCACCTAAAGTTTACTAAAACAATCTTAATCGAGAAATGTTTAAAATTAATCAAAAGTTTTGAATATCACAATTCACCCCCCCCCCCCCCCCCTCCCCCTTTTGCTTCACTTGTCTAACAAGTGACACCGGAGTCTAACTCCTATTAAGGACTAATCATCTTAGGAGGAAAAACGACTTCAAGTTATTCACTAAATAAACCTTCATTCTTTAATGGAGAATGATATAATTTGTGGAAACAAAAAATGAAATCTTTCATGGAAGGGATGGATCGTGGTATTTGGAAGGATGTGAATGAAGGTTCATTTATTCCTACACACATAGTAAATTCTGTTGTATAAAAAAACTGAAAAAGAATTGGACCAAAGATGATAAAGAAAATATGCATCACTATTTGGAAGCGAATGTTGCCATCACTATCGCTCTCGGTTTTAATGAGTTTTTATGAGTTTCTCACTATGAAACTACAAAAGAAATGTGGCACATCCTCTAAATTACCCATGAAGGTACTACTGAGGTGAAGAAGGCAAGGTAGGACACATTAACCCATGAGTATGAACTCTTCAGAACGAAACCTAGAGAGAATATTAATCAAATGCAAACACGATTTACTTATATTGTGAGTCATATTAGAACTCTGGGAAAAACATCTTCAAATGAAGAATTGGTTATAAATATTCTTAGATGCCTAAGTCGTAATTGGAAACCCAAAGTCATTGGGATTTGTGAATCTAATAACTTAGCAACCATGGACACACGCAATCTCTTTGGTAAATTATAGGAACATGAGATGGAGCTTAAGAGACTTGCTGATGATGAAGAAGAAACAAACCCCTGTCTCATAAAAAATCATCAAGACAATGAGGTAACCTCTCATTTTTCCTATCAATATTTATTTCACATTTGTAAAAAGATAACAAAAGAAACAAGTAAATTAGAAAAAAATATTTCTACCTCAAAAGACACAATATCTTCCCTTGAATTAAAAAATAAAAGTCTGTTGGAAGAAATTGAAAGTTTTAGAGAGAGACAATATTATCATTAAGGACCACTTCATTAAGGATACACAATCTCTTCCCATGAATTAAATAAAGTATATCTTAAGAATGGAAGATCATTAAGGACCACTTCATTCATAATGTTTTTGGGGAAATTTTTAAGGGAATTACATCTCAACACTCCCCTAGCAAGGTATGTAATCATATGGTTCTTGTTTCACAAATTAAGTCAAAAGAAATTGATGAAGATATCATCAAAGAACATTGGTATCTTACTATGCAAAAATGGTTAAATTAATTTAAGAGAAGCAACAGTTGTGAACTCATTCCCAAAGCTAATTGAGCTATTGGAACCTTAGTGAATCTTCCATAACAAGCTTGATGTAAATCTTTATTTTAAACAAGACTTATTACGAAATATTACAATCAAAGCATAAGATCTCAATAAAATTTATGCTCATGCACCTTAACTAGAAGCCTTAAGGACGACTCCATTCTTCTCATGCATTTTTTTAAAATCTTTCAAATGAATGTAAAGAATGTATTTTGAACTGTTACATCCATAAGTAGTGCATGTTGATCATTCTCGTGATTATCTAAAACGCTTCTTCTCATGTTTTCAAATTTAAAACAGGTATCTACGATCTAAGACAAACTCATAAAGGTTTGTTTAATAGTCTGAGAAAATTTATTCTTGAAAAAAAATTCCAAAGAAGGATTATACAACTCTTTTTCAAACCGAGCATACTTGTGCATGATTTTTTGTCAATTCGATGCTACTAACAAATCCTTGTGGAAGAATGTTTCTAACTTGATACAAATTAAAATGTGGGAACGCTCTTTTTAGAGTACAAGAAGAAGCAATTATTAACCCTAATAGATTCAACCAAGACATTGATTAATAAAATGATGATGCTAATCACGAGAGATTAAGGTGATAAATATATAATAAATTTATCATTCCTATGGTTGGAACAACTCTCGTAAAAAATGGTTCATAGAGATGGAAAATCGATAATGGCTTGTCAAGGGAGAATCGTCTCAAACATTTAGAAAACAACTTGATAAAGTTCAAAAAATCAAATTCTCCAAAGAAGTTGAATGATAAAGAGAAGGAAGAAAATGAAATAACATCCTTTGAGTATGGTAAAACGAGACACTATAAAAATTATTATCCAAGCAAGAAGAAGTCCATGGACAAGGAGTCATTCTAAAAATTCAAAAGTCAAGGTAAATGACAAAGGGAATATATTGCTTAGGCAAAAAATAAAAATAAAGATTCCTCATCCTCCAAATGATCTCATGACACAGATAGCTAAGAGTCCTAGAGGTAACTCTTTGTTTGATAGCTAATTTTTGTTTGATGGTGTGACATAAGCAATAACACTCATAAGTAAGTGATTATGACTCACACTCTTTACCTTCTTATAATGAGTTATCTGACGTGTTTCATAAAATGCATGCTAAAGCTTTAGATGCTTTTAATAAAATCTCCTCTCAAAAGAAAAAAAATATTTTAAATTTGAGAGAGAAGTCGTAAAACTTAAAAGTGCTCTTGAGTCATTGATGGAGGACCATGTATTTCTGGTAAATAACCAATAGTGTTATCCTCTTACTTTAGATTTAATTGAGTGTGATACTTGTCTTAATTTAAAAATTAAAATTGATATCTTAAAATTGAGTGTGATACTTGTCCTAGTTTAAAAAATGAAACTGATATCAAGTACAAATAACACATCTTTCCAAAGCACCTAATATTGTTTCTATTAGTTCAAGTGAGGATTGATAAAATTTTAGAAAACCAAGTAAGAAAAATGCATGTGTCACTAGAAAAAATAGAAAGAATATCTATCCTAAAATTGTTTGCCATTATTTTAGTGAAAAATGACATATAAAGCCTCAATGTTATATTAGGAATGTAAAAGTTTCAAATAATCTCATGACATCGATAGCTAAGAGTCCTAATACTAAACTCTAAGGACCCAACACAAGTTGAATACCTAAATCGCCTTATTGATAAACATATTACATATTAGAGCTACAAACATGATGTGGTTCCAAAACAATAACTGTTCAAGGTATATGATAGGAGACACATATTTGTGTTTTGCCTTCATCATAAAAGAGCATGACTACATTGCATATGAAGATAACAACAAAGCATATGGAGATAACAACAAAGATAAGATCTTAGGTAAAGGCGTGCGAAATCATTCTCCAATTGTCATAGGTGGTGTTTTATTTGTCAAAGAGCTTAGATATAATCTTTAACACCCGATCAAATTACATAATTGAACATAAAAGTGAGAAGGTGAGGATGTTGAGGGATTTTAGGGTTAATAAGTAATATATGCTAAATCTAATTGATGTATTAAATAATGGTGCCAAATACTTAGTTACCCAAAAAGTTTATTTTTAATTAATAAATAAGATAACATCCAGTTTGATCTTAAATTACCAAATGCTTATTTTTACTTAAAAGTTTCATTTGATTTGGGAATCTTGAGAGTAGAAAACCTGTGACAATATCTTGGCATAAAAAATATGATCCCCTATAGCAAAAGGAGGGCTTGATTTTAAATCTATAAAAAAACATCAGTTAAGCTATTGATCTCAAGTTAGTCAGAACTTCCAGACTTCCAGTAGCATTCAACCCTTTTGTTTAGGGGAAGAAATAAATTAATTGATTGGTAAAGTTAGATTAATTGATGAATTATATTAACTTTGATAGCAAATATAATCATATAATACTTTAAATTAGAGACAAAACTTAATAACTTTAATGGCAAAATCATTAAACACAAACGCTTGAAACCCTACAGTTTGGCAAAAACCAAACTGCATTATATTGGGCAAGCAATATTATTTATTCATTTCCACACATACAATTAAAAACAAAACCTAAAGGTACTTTGTCGCATCACATGCATGGTATACTAACATATCAGTTAGTAACATTTTTTATAACAGAAGTCATTGATATCAGTGCAATGACACTGTGGTGGAAAAGACCTTGTGCAAAGGCAAAGGTTGCAACCGGAGTGACATGTTTTTCCTACATCAGTACAACGACACTGAGGAGGGTTTGATTTTGTGCAAACACAGGAGTCACAGCATGCTGTAGTGGTTGATTTGATACTGTAACCTGCATCACCATTGGAGAGTACTTGAGTGATGAAGGAGTTTGAATCGAAACGAGCATTAACAACAGTTGCGGTGAAGCCCAAGAGAAAAAGCATCAAAGCTAACTTCATCATTTTCTTTGTATTGATCAACTCCATTATCACTCTCTTTGTAAGTACTGTGTTATACATGGGTCTATTTATATCAATTATGGTAAAGGAATCATTTTCTTTCTTCTATTTTTTATCAAGGAAATGGCAAATGCATTCATGGCATGATCCTCGTGTGCCATATAATATTGTGATTAGTTGGTCAGTCATGTGGGTAAGGGAGTTTTTGTCTCTAATATAATACTGTGTTATCTATGGATCACATTAGTGAGCAGACTTAGAAAGACTTATAAGCTCTCATTCAAAGTCGTTATAGATGTGCGTGCAGAAATGCAACTAAAATGAGTAATATACATTCATTTAATGAATTTTTAAAAAAAACAATTTTATTTCACAAATAGCATACTTTCTGAAATCTTTTCCTAAACTACCACCTTTTTTCCTATTATTTCCAAAATACACATGTTTTTTTAAATTATTTAAAATACGTGACAAATCCTAATGATAAAGGGTTGTCGTAGATTTTATTATATGTTGTAGGATTTAAAACTAACTCATGTAGGAAGGTGAGAAATTATAAGTCTTACTTGTGTGAGTATGAGATTGTCTCTCTCAACCTCTAAATTTAGGTATTTATCCCTTTTTAAGAGTTACGATGCGTTTTTTGGACATAATGATGGTTAGATTAACAAAAGTATGCAACTTAGGTGATGGATTTTTGATAGAGTTTAATGATAAAATTTAGACTTGTTATGGTTTGAATTCATCCCTTTTTAGGAGTTACGTTGCGTTTTTTGGACATAGAAAAGTGAGTATTTTGATAGATTATTGGACTTAAGTATTAGAAAAATAGAAAGAAAGCATATGGAAAAATGTTAAGGTACTTTTTACATGATCGATAGTAATTTTTTTACATGCATGAGTTGATATATATTATTTATATATATAATTACTCATACATACTTATATGTAACTGTAGTCGACTTTTGAATTTACCGATGATGACACGTTGAAGAAAAAGTGGATCTCTTATGCTGGTCAGCATTGGAGGGGCTTTAAGTCACAGCTCATGCGCGATTACATAAAGAAACCTAAGCCTAATCGTGAGCATCCAACTATGAAATATAATTATGTTGACAAGAAAATATGGGAGAAGTTTCTCAAGTCTCGTAGTTCTGCTGATTTCTTGATTATTAGTAATCTTATTTTCTGAATAAGAATTTTATGCTTATGATTTATAGATACAACCATGCAAATTCAAACTTTTACAATGTTTATAACGGGCTAAAAATGAACCAAGAAACCTTAACAAGGAAAAAAATACGATCATGGATTGTCTCATGGGGATTAATGAAACTTAAGGAATTATTGATTAATGAAAAGAACAACAAATGAGAGACGAGGACTACATCAGTTATGATCGAAACCCATATCCATATACATGAGAAGTGGAAAAGGGATAGACAAATACCAACTGGTGAGTTCACTTCATATGCCTCGCATGCCTTCATTGAAAAAATTGTAAGTAGAATTTTTTGTCAATTAGAATATTAAATGTAGGACTTATTGTTGTGCAAAGATTTGTTGGGTGTAATTTAAATCGCTTTGGTAATGATATCTTATTCATATTTTGTAGGATTTATCAGTTGATATGGCCAATAAATGTACTGTGAGATGTTGGATCGAACTCTATTATAGTCGAAGTTTGTTCGCAAGTAGTACGTGTTGTAGTCGAAGTTTGTTCTAACATGTATTAGTAAATATTGTTACGGTTGTTAGCATGTTGAATTGGGTCTTGCTTGTAAGTCCAATTGTTTAAGTTAGCTTGTACCCTAAGTTAGCTTGTAATGGGTAATTGTTAAAAAGCCCATTAGGTTAGTGTGCTATTTTATTATAAATAGGATGCTAGTTTCTCAATCTTGGAATAAGGAAAAATAGGAAGATAAAATCCTAATTTCAAGGGAGAGAGGCTATTTTGTTATTCTTGTATACTTGTAATCTTGTTCTAAGAGAAAGGAAAGAATAACAGTTTAATAACAAATCCTTGTTGTTCCTTGTTGCTTTCTTCTTTATTAACCCTAACCCTTGTGTGTTTCTTGATAAGAAACCGTTTATACTTTGTTTAACGGTATCCTATTCACAACAAATTGGTGCGGTGAGCGTGGAGAAGATGCCTTCAACAAAATATGAGATTGAAAAGTTCACCGGAGTGAACGACTTCGGTCTGTGGCGCTTGAAGATGAAAACCCTATTGGTTCAGCAGGGTTGTTTGGAAGCGTTGAAGGGTGAGGCAGCCATGGACGCTGCGTTAACGGCAAAAGAAAAGACGGGCATGATTGAGAAAGCCCACAGCGCAATATTGTTGAACCTTGGTGATAAGGTTCTTCGACAGGTATCAAAGGAGACTACAACATCGGGATTATGGGTGAAACTTGAAAGTTTGTACATGACCAAATCTCTGGTGAATCGACTATGCCTGAAGCAAGCTTTATATTCATTCAAGATGAGTGAAGACAAAGTGTTGGCTGAGCAGTTGGATATGTTCAACAAGCTGATTCTTGATCTTGAAAATATTGATGTAAAGATCGATGATGAAGATCAAGCACTGTTGCTGCTGTGTGCTTTGCCCAGAACACATGCTCACTTCAAAGAAACTCTCTTGTATGGAAGGGAGTCCCTGACCTTTGAAGAAGTTTAATCAGCCTTGTATTCTAAGGACTTGAACGAACGAAATGAGCATAAACCTTCGACGGTGGGTGAAGGTTTGGCCGTTAAGGGAAAATTCTTGCGAAAGGATGGTAAGTTCGACAAGAAGAAAGGTAAAAGTCAACAGAAGTCTTATAGTGGTGAAACATCTAGTATTCGATGTTATCACTGTAAGAAGGAGGGTCACATAAGAAAGGTGTGTCCTGAACGCCTAAAAGATCATGGAGGTAATGGCAATGCAGCCATTGTTCAAGATGACTTCGACTCATCTGATATTCTTGTGGTTTCAAGTGGCGACTCGAGGAAAGAGTGGATTATGGATTCAGGTTGCACTTGGCACATGACTCCAAACAGAGAATTGTTCGAGGAGCTATGTGATCAAGATGGTGGATCTGTGCTGTTAGGAAACAACAAATCTTGCAAAATTGCAGGTATTGGATCTGTGAGATTCAAGCTCCATAATGAGTCAATAAGGTTATTGACAGAAGTCAGGTACGTACCTGACTTGAAGAGAAATTTGATTTCTCTTGGTGAATTCGACAGAAAAGGATATGTTTTTCAAGGAGAGAAAAGTATCCTAAGAGTCATGAAGGGGTCGAAGGAAGTCTTGAGAGGCGTGAAGAAACAAGGCTTGTATACCCTTGAGGCTGAGGTTGTAAGTGGTTCGACAAATGTTGCATCTACGAAATCCATGTCGAAGACAGAATTATGGCACATGAGATTGGGCCATATCAACGAAAGAGGCCTGGTCGAATTGGGGAAGCAGAACCTGCTAGGAGGTGACAAAGTCGAAAAGTTGGAATTTTGTGAATCTTGTGTATTTGGTAAATCCTGTAGGACGAAGTTTAACAAAGGCAAGCAAAGAACACATGGATCCATGGATTACATTCATGTTGATCTTTGGGGGCCTGCAAGGAATCCTTCACACTCAGGTGCAAGGTATTTTCTATCCATCGTTGATGACTATTCCAGAAAACTATGGGTATTCATTCAGAAGGCGAAGGATGAAACTTTTGAGAATTTCAAAAGTTGGAAGATTCTAGTCGAAACTCAGACTGGCAGAAAGGTTAAGAGGTTGAGAACCGACAATGGCCTTGAATTCTGCAACGAAACTTTCGACAGTTACTGTGTTGGGTCTAGGATTGCAAGGCATAAGACTGTAGCAGGTACTCCTCAACAAAATGGCTTAGCTTAGAGATTCAATCGAACAATCCTTGAAAGGGTTAGATGCATGTTGGTTAGTGTTGGATTGAAGAAGGTGTTTTGGGCGGAAGCTGTTTCGACAGCAGCTTACCTGATAAATAGATGTCCCTCGACTGCCTTGGGAATGAAGACACCTGAAGAAGTTTGGTCGGGACATCCACCTAGTCTTGACAGACTGAGAGTATTTGGCTGTGTGGCCTATACTCATATTAGGCAAGACAAGGTCGAACCTAGAGCTCTGAAGTACATGTTCATGGGATACCCTGAAGGAGTCAAAGTTTATAGGCTATGGTGCCTAGAGTCAGGTCACAGAAGGTGTATCACCAGTCGAGATGTAGTTTTCAATGAAGAAGAGATGGCTTTCAAGAAAACTGATTATGCTGACGAAGAGCTGGAACAGGGAGAGATTCCTGTTGAGGTGGAGCATGTTGATGCTGAATTGCTTACCCCAGATGAAGTCGAAAAAGACGCAGAAGATGCTGTCGAAGATGAGGAGATTGATAATGACTACCTGCTAGCAAGATACAGGTCGAGGAGAGTCATCAAGCCACCTCAGAGACTTGGGTATGCAGATCTTATAGCTTATGCCTTAATCTCTGCTAGTGAGGTTCTAGATGAAGAACCTAGAGACTATAAGGAAGTTATGAGGAGTCGAAAGAAGACTGAATGGCTGAAGGTCATGGATGATGAGATGAAATCTCCTCATGATAACAACACCTGAGAACTGATCAAGAAACCTGCTGGAACCAGGTTAGTCAGCTGTAAATGGATTTTCAAAGTTAAGGAAGGAATCGAAGGAGTGACGTCGAAGAGATGCAAGGCAAGATTGGTTGCTAGGGGGTTCACTCAGAAAGAAGGTATCGAATTTAATGATGTGTTCTTTCCTGTTGTGAAGCACAGATCCATTCGAATGTTGCTTGCCATGGTGGCCCAGTTCGACCTTGAACTGGAACAGATGGATGTGAAGACTGCGTTCTTGTATGGTAATCTAGGTGAAACAATCCTGATGAGGCAACCTGAAGGGTATGTCGAAAGGGGGAAGGAAGATTATGTGTTCAAACTGAATAGATCTTTATATGGACTGAAACAATCTCCTCGACAGTGGAATAGGAGATTCGACAAGTTCATGGCACATATAAGTTTCATCAGAAGCCAGTTCGACCACTGTGTTTACTTCAGATTTCGACCGGGTAATTCATTTGTTATTTTGTTGCTCTATGTGGATGATATTCTAATAGCAAGCAACAATGTCGAAGAGGTAATGAGGGTGAAGGCTGAACTCAATAAAGAGTTCGAAACGAATGATCTGGGAGCTGCGTCCAGGATTCTTGGGATTGACATCCGGAGAGATTGAAAGCATTCGAAATTATGCTTATCTCAAGAGGCATACCTACAGAAGGTTCTCGAAAAGTTGGGTATGTCGAATTCAAAGCCTGTTGTGACTCCGACAAACCCTCAATTCAAGCAGTGTCCCACCACTGATGTTGAAAGAACTTATATGAATAGCATTCCATATGCTAACATAGTAGGTTCTTTGATGTATGTTATGGTCTGTACTAGACCCGACATAGCATATGCAGTAAGTCTTGTAAGCAGGTACATGGCGAATCCTGGAAAGGCTCACTAACAAGCATTGAAGTGGATTTTAAGGTACATAAATGGGTCTCTGAATAGAGTCCTAATTTATGGTGGAGCCTTGGGTGAAGATATTAAAGCAGCAATCGATGGATATGTCGACTCTGATTATGCAGGTTGTATGGATTACAGAAAATCTATCTCTGGATATGTGTTCACTATGTTTGGGACAACAATCAGTTAGAAAGCAACACTTCAGAAGGTCGTTGCCCTATCAACCACTGAAGCGGAGTATATTGCCCTAACTGAAGCTGTGAAGGAAGCATTGTGGCTTGAAGGTTTTGCAAAGGAGCTAAAACTTCAAGGTCGAGTTATCACTGTTAAATGTGATAGTCAAAGTGCAATACACTTGTCGAAGAATTCAGCCTATCATGAGCGAACCAAGTACATTGATGTGAGGCTGCATTTCATCAGAGGGGTAATCGAGCGTGGAGAAGTCCAACTGCTGAAGGTTTCGACAGATCATAATGCCGCTGATATGATCACCAAGACATTGCCCAGTTGCAAGTTTTTCCACTGTATGCAGTTAATAAAGCTGCATGAAGAAAGCTAGTTTCTTGATGTTATAGAGTTAGATCCAAGGTGGAGATTTGTGAGATGTTGGATCGAACTCTATTATAGTCGAAGTTTGTTCGCAAGTAATGCGTGTTGTAGTCGAAGTCTGTTATAACATGCATTAGTAAATATTGCTACGGTTGTTAGCATGTTGAATTGGGTCTTGCTTGTAAGTCCAATTGTTTAAGTTAGCTTGTACCCTAAGTTAGCTTGTAATGGGTAATTGTTAAAAAGCCCATTAGATTAGTGTGCTATTTTATTATAAATAGGATGCTAGTTTCTCAATCTTGGAATAAGGAAAAATAGGAAGATAAAATCCTAATTTCAAGGGAGAGAGGCTATTTTGTTATTCTTGTATACTTGTAATCTTGTTCTAAGAGAAAGGAAAGAATAGCAGTTTAATAACAAATCCTTGTTGTTCCTTGTTGCTTTCTTCTTTATTAACCCTAACCCTTGTGTGTTTCTTGATAAGAAACCGTTTATACTTTGTTTAACGGTATCCTATTCACAACATGTTCCTTAGTTCCACAAAAATGACATGGTATTATAAGCAATCACAACAAAGGAGCATGTTGGACATGTATGTGGTGTGAAAGAAAGAGATGAATGAGCTTGTTGATAAGATGTTACACATGATCATGAATCCTAAAAAAAAGAGTTTGATGAGATGTACAATAAGAAGTCGTAGGATGCATTAGCACATGAGCGGGAAATGCGCAAGAAAGAGTGGACAGAGCTTTATGCAGTATGTGAAAATAGTATTTTGTCGGTTGAATATGTTTTGTGTTCCCCTAGGATAAGTGTTTATGCATTGTGTGTTGCTATTTTTTTAAGATAGAGAAAATAGCATTGATGGGTGTAATCGTCCAACCGATCGGTGTAACCGTCCAACCAATTTCAAATGAAGTTGATGAGTTTTTTGAAAGAGTTATTCTAGCTAGTGAGAGCACAAAAGAAATTTGTTCAAGTGATCATACTCATGCCAAAAATGAGATGACAGATCCTTTTGACAATTCTATAAGAAAATTGGTATGTCTCATTATGAATCTTAAATAATTAATTTCTCTTCAATTAGAGCGTGATCGAGAGTTAGATGTTTTATATATCGATCCTAAACATATAAGGGATTTATTTTCTAATTAGAGCACATAAGTACAATTTATTTTCTAATAAATGTCAATTTTAAATTTGTGCACATCAGTAATTTGAATGTTAAGACTCACTTATTTTCGGAATTTTATTTGATCATTTAGGTACACGCACCATGTTTGTATAGAATCAAATAAATCAGATATTTATGGATACTTGGACCCATTTATAATTAGATTTAAAGATAATTGTTAAAAAGAGATAGAATCATTCATATCATCACGGTTAAGATAGGAGAATGAAGACTGTTACTTAACATCATTTATTGATTCGTGAGTAATTTTAAAATTTTGGTTCCTTTATTATAGTTAGTTTTAATGTTATACCAAATACTAATTATGCTTGTGTTCATTTAGTAATCATTGAGAATTGTTCATCATCTATCTTCTTATGAATCTTGCAATTATGCTATGTTCCTCAGGCAAACAACTTGAATCAAAGACATAACATCTACTTACTACGTAAGTTTATATTTTATGAGACTTTTAATAATATTTTATTTGAATTTGTAAATATCTTTGCGTGTAATATATTTAAATCCTTTTCAATATACAGTCTTGTGAAACGACACAGTATGGTGAACGAAGTTAGAAATAAAAGTCCTTCATTTTGTATGTCTTTGGTAAATGGATTACTTGTGACATTCATTTATCTATAGTTACATGTGTGGCTATCTATTCATGTAATGTTTAAATTTGTAGAGGAGGAAACATAAAGGAGGATATGAGTGAGGTTTATATGTCATGAAACACATGTTAAACATTGTCTTTGTCGGTATTATTGATTATTGAAATCAGGTATATTTATTTATAATAACATATTAACGATTTATACACATGCATAAAAGTTATTATTATTTCAAATCAAGTGATCCTCAATTTCCTTCAACTTTTTATATAGATGTTTGATGACACTATATTATTCTCGCAAGAAGACTATAAAGATGTTTGTATTAATTGAATATCTTGCTTCAATGTGCTTTATAGGCCAGAGTCATCACACTGAGTTTGTAATATATGTTAAGATTATTTTTGGTTTTTTAGGTTTGTTTAACATTTTGGTACTATATTGAAAGCATATTTTGATACTTACATATAATGTATGCATATAAGCAATATAAGTCATGTTTTGGTTAAAAACTTATGTATTTGCTAGTTCATATTTTGTTTTGTAGAAAATGTGTTATAAATACATGTTTATAAATCATGATGGTATTCACTCTTCAACCATGGTGAAAAACTCTTTTTGTAACCGTGCTTGTTTAGTACACTCATTCGTACATCCCTTATTCTTTCTTATAATGGTAAGTCAGATCAAATATGATCTTGTTATAAAGTCATCAAAAACTTCTATTTCATCTCTTTTGTTAGTTTAAGATGATTCTTTTCTATCTTTTCTTCAGACCTGATAGCATTAAAATCCAGGTCTTTATGTGTATGGTATGGTAGCAATATACATGTGCTACGTTTTGCTTTAATATTTGGAATGGGCAGGTGGGTGATGTCGACTCCATGAGAATACAATACATAACATTTGGGCAGTGTGTTAGGCAGAGATTTACTTGCTTTTTTTCTATTCTTTTTTTGACAATTTTAGGATGTACAATAATTAAAACTAAACACTAATCAAACAAAATAATTTTAGAGGTAAAATCTGTAAAACAAACACAATTTGACACTACAGTTTGTCAAAAACAAACTGCACTGAAATTTTGTATTATTCCATTAATTATTTCCATACACACAATTAAAAACAGCTTAAATGACTTTGTTGTCTCATCACACACATGCATATGGTACAAATACATAGTTAATTACATGGTGGATAGCAGAAGTCAGTGATATCATAGCAACTGCAAAGAGGAGAATACCATTCACAATCATAATTTTTGCACTCTGAGTGACATTTTTCTTTAACATCGGCATAACGACACTGAATAAGGGCTGGTATTACTAAACAGTAGCATTTATTGCAGCATGTTGTGGTTGTCGATTTGATATTGTAACTAATAGTTGTTTGAATTGTAATTTTTTGTGTTGAAGTAGTGTAGCTGGACAGAAAAAGGATTAGTCGAAATTAGCCTAAGGTACGTGTATGTCGAGTTGCTTAGATGTCGAAGGTTCGAAACAGGTTGCTTAACACAGAATTTTGACTTAGACCAAAAATAGTAATTTTTGAGCTTTTGTAATTTTGGACTTTCTTCTATTATAAATAGATGGAGTAACTCCTATTTTGTAAGAACTTGTATTCACAAATTTTTTGCAGTTGTAAAGTAAATAAAGAAGTTTTCCACAGTTTGTGGACGAAGATTCAGCGGTTGAAAATCATTCCCTTCTTTAATTTTGTCAAACTCTTTCTTTCTTTCTCATTTTTCATTAACAGTTGTTGCACACAATCTTTCTTGAAATCAAGATTGATTAGAAATTCTCAAAAGGTTTTGGGTTAATTCTAACATTTGGCATCTAGAGCTCTAGTTGTGATTCGATGGAAGAAAATCACAATGGCGCTGAATCATCCAAACGAGCATTTTACGGCGAACCTTATAATTCTCAAGAACAATAATTATGAGAATTGGTGCAAGCAGATAAAAGTGGTTTTCTGTTATCGAAATCTTTGGGATCTTGTGAAGGGAGAAGTAGCACCACTTGCAGAAAACGCGACGGATCAAGAAAAGACTGCATACAAAGAATTTAAGAAGAAAGATTATAAAGCTCCCTTTATAATTCATCGTTGTGTTGATCCAGAAAACTTTGAAAAGGTTAGTGATGTAGAATCAGCGAAAGAAGCCTGGGAAATCTTGGAGAAATCGTTTGGAGGCACGAAGAAGGTGAAAGAGGTGAGGTTACAAACTCATAAAAAGACGTATGAATTGCTTCAGATGGAAGAAAGTGAAAGCATAACTGATTTTTTCACTAGGGTTACTAAATTGGTGAATCAAATCAAGGTATATAGAGAAGTGTTGACATCAAGATCAGTTGTTGCAAAGATCTTGAGGTTATTGGCTCCAAAGTTCGACCACGTGGTAGTAGTCATAGAAGGATCGAAAGAATTGTCAACATTGACGAAGGAAGTGTTTCAAGGGACAATTGAGTCTTATGAACAAAGGATGGATGAAAGAGCTGCAGGAAAGTCGAAGAGTGATATGGCTTTGCAGGTGTAGTCAGAAAAAGAAAAGAAAGGTAAAGGAAGTTGGAATGTCAACAAAGGAAGATGAGGCTACAACAATTTGACAGGTCGAAATCAGCAAGAAGGAAACTGGTTGAATCAGAGAAAACCCTGGAACCAAGGCAACCAAAGAGGTGGTGCTGCAGGTAAAGGAAGAGGCGGTGGTTGAAAACCCGACAAAAGTCACATTCAGTGTTACAATTGTCAGAAGTATGGTCACTATTTTAGTGATTGTCCATAAAAGAAGAAGAATCAAGAAACTGATGTAAAGCCGATGAAACATGAAGAAGAAGAGATGTTGTTGATGGTCACAACAAGAGATGAAGAAAAATTCCAAGACCAATGGTACTTGGACTCAGGATGCTCATCACACATGACTGGTATAAAAGATTGGTTTGTCAACATAAAGCCCTCAATGAAGAACATGGTGAAATCTGTAAATGGCAATACTATAGCAGCTAAAGGTATTAGTGATGTTCTGATTATGAGGAAAGATGGCAAGAGGTCAGTAATTTCTAATGTATTGTACATACCAGGCATGAAGATTAATTTTCTCAACATAGGGCAGTTGGTCAAAAAGAACTATAAGGTGTCGATCAAAGACAAGATGACGAGAGTTCTTGACTCAGGTGGTAGGTTAGTCTTGAAGGCTCCAATGTCTCATAATAGAACCTTCAAGATTGAACTTAATGTGATGGAGCATAAGTGCCTTGCAATTGCATCCAACAAACATGAATGGATATGGCATTATCAACTTGGGCATCTCAATTTCAAAGACATCAGAGATTTAAAGAGAAGAAATATGGATTCAGGATTACCAAAAATCGACATTCCAAGCAAAGTGTGTGAAGAATGTGTTCAGGAGAAACAGCACAAGAATAGCTTTGGCAAGGATGCAGGAAGCAAATTGAAGGCAACTCTCGAAGTTATATACTTCGATGTATGTGGTCCTATCTAGGTGGATTCGATTGGAGGTAACATACACTTTGTCACAATCATAGATGATTTTAGTCGAAGACCATGGACTTACCTGATCAAGAAGAAAAGTGAACTGATTGAGGTATTTTCAAAATTCAAATCTATAATCGAAAGAGAGAGTATTTGAAAGCTAAAGATTCTCAAGACTGATGGTGGTGGAGAGTATGTGTCGAAAGATTTTGATGCATTATGTGAGAAAGAAAGGATTATGCATGAGGTGGTGCCACCCTACACTCCACAGCAAAACATACCTGCAAAAAAGAATAATAGAACCATCATGAATATGGTGAGAAATATGTTGAAAGGAAAGCATATACCCAATTAATTATGGGGAGAAGATATGTCGATTGCATCATACATCTTGAATACATGTCCGACAAAGAAGCTAGAAGGAATCACGCCAAAATAATGTTGGTCTGGTGTCAAGCCTAGCTTAAGTCATTTGAAGGTGTTTGAGTCCATAACATATAGACATGTTCCAGATCAGTTGAGAAGAAAACTTGATGAAAAGTCGAGTCAAATGATCCTAATAGGATATCATTCGACTGGAGGATACAAGTTGCTCGACCTAGTGAACAAGAAAGTAGTGATCAGCAGGGACATGATCATGGATGAGCTTAAGGAATGAGATTGGAATGAGAATATTAAGAAGGATTCAGTGAGAATCTCATATGAAGAACCAACCAGTGAAGTCAAAAGAGAAGTTCGACAAGAAGAAGTCAGAGGTGAAGTAGGCCCAAGAAGACCTCAACGAACAAGATACATGCCTGCAAGATTGCAAGAATGTGCGATTACATCAGATGATGTGATCGATGAAGAAGGTGAGATGTTACATTATGCTTTATATGCAGATGTTGAACCAGATAATGCAGCTGAGGCATTGAAATATTTGAAGTGGGTGAAAGAAATGAATGGGGAGTTAGAGTCCATCGATGTCAACAACACTTGGTCACTTGTCGAATTTCCTGAAGGCAAGAAGGCAATTGATGTGAAATGGGATTACAAGGTGAAAGTCAATCCTAAAGTAGAAGTAACTCGATACAAGACAAGGATTGTAGTGAAAGGATTTCTTCATAAAGAAGGAGTCGACTTCCACGAATTTTTTGCACTCGTTGCTAGGACTGGAACAATTAGGTTGGTTGTTGGTCTAGCAAACATAAAAAATTGTCACACATGTCATATGGATATGAAATGTGTATTTCTAAATGGCCCCTTAGATGAAGAAGTTTATGTTACATAACCAGTTGGATTTGTGAAACAAGGCGAAGAAAGAAAGGTGTACATGCTACATAAAGCCCTGTATGGACTTAAGCAAGATCCAAGAGTTTAGAATAAGAAGATAGATAGCTTTCTAAGGGAGAAAGAATTTGTGAAGTGGACGACTGAGCATGAAGTATATGTAAGGAGAAGCAGTAATGAATTGCGTATACTATGTCTTTATGTCGATGACCTATTGATAATAGGAAGTTGCAAGAAGGAGATCGAAGATTTTAAACATGATCTAAGTGAGGAGTTTGAAAAGTTAGACTTGTGAAATCTCTCATATTTTCTTGGCATTGAATTCTACAAAAGTGATAGAGGTTTGATGATGCACCAAAGAAGATATGCAGGTGAAATACTCAAGAAATTTGAGATGCAAGATTGCAACCTAACTTCGACTCAAGTTGAGCCAAGACTACAACAGTCAAAAGACTCAGATGAAGATGATGTCAACCCAACTCAATATAAAAGACTTATTGGGTCTCTTCGATACCTTTGTCACACAAGGCCTGACTTATCATACAATATGGGTATGGTGAGTAGATTCATGCATAAGCCAAAGGTATCACACCTAGAAGCGACGAAGAGGATACCAAGGTATTTAAAAGGAACTCTCGACTATGTTATTTTGTTTCCTGTAGTTGGTGAAGAAAAAGAATGTAAGTTAGTGGGATACACCAAATCAAGTTGGTGTTGTTATGTTGAGGATAGAAAATCCACAGCTGGCTATGTGTTTATGTTAGGTGGTGCACCAGTTGCTTGGAGTTCGAGGAAGGATCCAGTAGTGACATTGTCGTCATGTGAAGCAGAATACGTAGATGCTTCTCTTTGTGCATTTCACGCAAAGTGGATGGTGAATCTGGTCGAAGATATTACAACGAAGAGTCATGGAGTAATTATCATGAAGATCGACAACGTGTCAGCTACCAATCGGGCGAAGAATCACTACTACAGAAAACCCATTTAACAACGGTTGGGAAAGATATATAATCACGCGGACCCAGGGCTGTTATGTAGAGTATCATTGTATATATGATACTTACAATCACGACCCAGTAACCATTGTAATAAACTGGAAAGCGCGCTACCTATAATCACAATTATTTTAAATACTCGTTGTTATATGTCTTTTAATAACATTTTTTTAAAAATGCAGCATTAGAACTACCTATAATCATAGTTATTTTAAATACCCGTTGTTGTATGTCTTTTAATAAAATTACAGCATTAGAACAAGAACAACAGAAAGAACATCAAGAACATCAAGAACATCAAGAACAAAAAGAACAACAACAAGAACAACAATAAGAATAACAACAAAAATAAGAAGAAGAAGAAAAACAACAACAACAACAACAACAACAACAATAATAACAAGAAGAAGAAGAAGAAGAAGAACAACAACAACAAAACATCATCAAGAACAACAATAATAACAACAAGAACAATAATAATAATAAAAAAGAGCACCAACAACTAACATTGCTAACTCCTATCCATATTTTCCTTGTCTCATTCAAGTTGTAGAAGAGATGAAGGAGTTCTGAAATTTGTTAATGAAAAAAATGATACTTTTGAGTTTTGTTTATGAAATAAATGTTGTTTTTGATTTTGGTTTAGTGGAGAAATAGAGTATCGTAAATCAAAGATGATGTTTGGAGGTAGAAGATGTAGTTTGTCTAAGTTGGATGTTCGTCTAAGTTTTAGGTTTCACGCGGATCACTAATAGTAGTGTTTTGACCGTTGATAATCACTAAATGGACGGTCAAGATTTGTTTAAGGACAATGAATAAAATCAATAAGCGTGCCACCTATAATGTTGGTGCTGAGACTTGAAAAATAAGTAAAAAAAATCTAAAATGTTGGTGTTGGGACTTGAACCCATGACCAAACGCTACCTATAATCACGATTTTTTAAATACCCGTGGTGAAAGGTCTGTAAGCATTTTAAAAAAATAAGTAAAAAAACACTACCTATAATCACGATTTTTTAAATACTCGTGGCAAAAGATCTGTCAGCATTTTGAAAAAATAAGTAAAAAAACACAACCTATAATCACGGTTTTTTAAATACTCGTGGTGAAAGGTCTGTCATCATTTTTAAAAAAAAGTAAAAAACCAAAAATGCTGGTGCTAGGGCTTGAACCCATGACCAGACGCTACTTATAATCACAATTTTTTAAATAACCGTGGTGAAATGCCTCACTTTTCACCACAGTTGGAATTTTAAATGTGATTAAAAGTATTTTAATAAAAAAATGCACGCTCTTAAATATCACATATTGTTAAGGTGAATAGAAAATCGTTGTTACTTTGACGTTATTGTTTACGCGTTTTGTAGTAGTGAATCCAATAGCACATGCGAAGCAAACACATCAAAATGATGTTCATTATCTTCGGGAGCAGGTAGTGGAAGGGAAGGTGAACTTGGAACACTGCAGAACTAAGAATCAAATTGCAGATATCACGACGAAAGGAGTGCAAGTCGAAGTGTTTAAGAAGTTAAGATCTATGATGAATGTAGATAGCTTAGACACAATGAATTAGGTGGTGTGTTGAGATTGTAATTCATTGTGTCGAAGTAGTGTAGCTCGACAAAAACAAGGATTAGTCGAAATTAGCTTAAGGTGTGTGTGTGTGTGTGTGTGTGTGTCGAGTTGTTTAGATGTCAAAGTGTCGAAGCAGGTTGCTTGATACAGAATTTCGACTTGGATCAAAAATAATAATTTTTGGATTTTTGTAATTTTATGTTTTCTTCTATTATAAATAGAGGGAGTAATCTCTATTTTGTAAGAACTTATGTTCACAAATTTTTTGCAATTGCAAGTGATAAATAAGTTTTTCATAGTTTGTGAGCGGAGATTTCGCAGTTGAAAATCATTTCATTCTTACTTTAATTTTGTAAACTCTTTTTTTTTCATTAATAATTATTACGCATAATCTTTCTTAAAATCAAAACTAATTAATAATTTTAAAAAATTATGGATTAATTCCAAGAATAGCATCGTTACCATTCGAGAGCACTTGAGTTATGAATGAATCTGAATTGAAACGAGCATCAACAAGAGTGTCAGTGAAGCTACCAACAAAACTAACTTCATCATTATCTCTTTCTCACTTCCTCTCTTTCTAGCTATTTTATAATGTTTGTGTGTTTCTTTCTTTACCTTGTGAAGAGGCATGCACTTACATAGGTCTATTTAAATAGTTTCTTAAATTGGATTATTCAAATAAAATTTAGTATAAACTAAATATTACCAAAAGTGATTTTTTATTAAAAAGTATTTTCTATAATATTTATTATAAAAAAAGGTTCGCCTTTTTATATGTATTAAATATTAGTTATCTGAATTATATATTGATAAATTAATTAATTATTTAGTATATGTAAAAGATAATATTTTATAATAAATTCCAGAAAATAAAATTTTATAAATAATTATATATAAATTATAAATTTAAATGTGGTCTTGTGAAATAAAGTATTCAATTATTATATTTAATCATCATTTTCGTACATTTAAAAACTATATATATATATATATATATATATATATATATATATATATATATATATATATATATATATATATATATATATATATATATATATATATATATATATATATATATATATATATATATATATATATATATATATATATATATATATATATATATATATATATATATATATATATATATATATATATATATATATATATATATATATATATATATATATATATATATATATATATATATATATATATATATATATATATATATATATATTAGAAATAAAATATGATATTTTTTAATTTATTTCTTTTTTAAAGTGTAATAATTATTATAAATTGGGAATATTAAACTTTGGATTGATCCTTTATGTATCTACAAATTATGCTACATGTATATTACTCCATTAATAAAAGTATGTGTAGGGTAAGTATGACACTAAAATAATAATAGCATGATCCTCGCGTAGGATATAATAGTAGTATTTAGTTTCTTCTGTTGTCGGTTCCTGTCCTTTTCAATTTTACTGTGATAACTTGAATTATTATGATTTGATCAGATTTTGTGGTTGTGGTGGGAGCTCATATTCGAGCAAACTTTATTGCTTTGTCTTAATTTCAACTACTACCAAAACTACAACTAGAACCTCCTTATAAATTTATAATCCTTTAGACTTAAGAAAATAATAGGAAATAAACTATAAAAAAGTTACAACTATAATCTTCTTGCTATTCTGACACCTATTCCCACAACATCCTTACAACTTTGACATATATCTTAATATTTTATTTGAATAATCAATTCTTATATTATTATTAATTTTAAAAAATGACAAATTAAGATTTGCAAATTTTGTATTCTTTTAATATGTTATTAATTGTTTTTACTAAGGGTTAAATAGAATACTAAGGGTACTTAAATTCAAATACAAAAAGTTAACATAAATTAAGATACATCAGAGAGGACGCATACCGCAATCATATAAACTAGAACTACGTTTAGAATTTAAACCTATAATATGTCATTGCCAATCCACAAAAATAACATTATGGATCACCTCAGCTATATTCGTTACATCTCTCCTAAATAGAATATTGTTTCTACAGCACCACAGACTCCAACACGTTGTAAATCAAACCACAAAAACCTTACACGATTTTAACCTACTTCAAACCTAGTTGAAGAACAATTTAACATGATCACAATCCATCGACGACATTTTCAACAAACACATACACAAAAGACAATTTTTGATAACTAAGCATTTGATTAAAGTTTATTTTCTATACATTTAAATTTAAAATAAAAATAATTATAATGTATTATTAAGAAATTAAATTTAGAAAAAGTAATTTTTCGTCTCTAATACACTAAAAATTTATCATAAATTAATTTAGTAAAGATTTTAATGATATGACAATATTTTTAATAAATTTAGTTAAAAATGAAACTTTAACTACGGTTTAATTACTTTTTTTATAATTTTTATGTAATAATGAATATTAGAAAACACACACATTTTATAATGAAAAAATAAAAAATATTGATGTTGAGATTCGAAACTTATAACTATTAATCTATGACCACAGTTGTTATTAAGAATCGTGATGAAAAGTTTAGTCAAACAAACCAAGAGCATTAAAAATGATATATTATTACGGTTGACAAAAAGGTCCTAGTAATATAATGTTACCAAAAATATATTTTGTAGTAATATGTATAGATGAAAGTCAATTCATCAATTTCAAGATGTGCTTGAAATCTTGAATGATGGTTTCTCAGTATTAGAAGCAAATGCTATTGAGGCTCAAAGGGGAAGGGCTTACTCTTGATCCATCAATGTGTGGATTTAAACATCTTTGAGAAAATTATCAAGCAAGAAACAATCAAGAAGGCTTTGGATACTCTCAAGAAGCTATATGGTTGGGGTTTTTTGAAGAGGTGAATGTGAGCAACTGTAAGCAAATCAAGTTGCTAGTGTATAATCAGAATTAATTTGGAAAACCACCCTACGAATCATGGTAATAGCAAGCACACAGAAAAAAAGGTACCATTTCCTTATGGACCAAGTTAATTAAGAGAGATTAAGCATTAAACATTACAAAACTGAATTGCAATTAGGTGATATTTTGATAAAGCCTTTCAAACAAATAAGGTTTGAAGATTTGAAGAAAGTAATGTATATTGTGATTAATTTGGAGTGCTTTAAGAATATACCTGAGGTATATCATAGTCTCTGATGGGTATATCAATTTAAGTTAAACATACTGCTATAAAAATATACTCATGAGGTATAACATATATCTGGACGGGTATATGATATCAGTTTGTATATCAGATTGTTTTAGACAATTTTTTTTTAATTTAGATGTATAATTTGTTTATAAATACCACTCATCATTATAATTAAAATATATGCAATAATCAATTAATTATTTTCCCTCAAACACATTTTAATTTTCTTTCAATTTATTATTATTTGTAACCTCTCATATGAACATTGCTTTTGTGATTTCAGTTTTTAGGTGTTTTCTTTTTAATAATTATAACTAGATAGAGACCGACACGATGCGCGGGACTGAGAGAAATTTTTTAAATAATATTATAAAATGTTAATTTTGATTTTGTTTATTATAAAAAAATTGTAATTGAAATTATAAGATACAGAGGACAAAAAGAGAGAGTAAAAATGTTAGGGAAAGGAAATATATTTGAATCATAAATATGTAAATAAGACATAGCAATTTAATTTTTAAACATGAAATAGTGTAAATAATTTTAATATTTTTTATATTTCCTTTCCTTTTTTATCTTTTTTTAAAGTGTTTGTTCTTCGTTATTTCGTGGATGAAAAATATTCCACTTTCAAACTACTGATATTCCATGTAACCATTCATAAAGGTCAACATTAAAATTCTAGATAAAACTCTCTACTTTATATTGAATTTGTAGTCTAGAAACGAAGGAAATATGACGGTTGAATGAGTCTATATCGGTTGGACAATGATTCATGTCACAGTCATAATTATTTTTATTTTTAATTTAAATGTATAAAAGAAAAACTTTAATCAAATGCTTAGTTATCAACAATTGTCTTTTGTGTATGTGTTTGTTGAAAATGTCATCGATCGATTGTGATCATGTTAAATTGTTCTTCAACTAGGTCAGAAGTAGGTTAAAATCGTGTAAGGTTTTTGTGGTTTGATTTACAACGTGTTGGAGCCTGTGGTGCTGTAGAAACAATATTCTATTTAGGGGAGATGTAACGGATATAGCTGAGGTGATCCATAATGTTATTTTTGTGGATTGGCAATGACATATTATAGGTTTAAATTCTAAACGTAGTTCTAGTTTATATGATTGCAGTATGCGTCCTCTCTCTCTCTGATGTATCTTAATTTATGTTAACTTTTTGTATTTGAATTTAAGTACCCTTAGTATTTTATTTAACCCTTAGTAAAAACAATTAATAACATATTAAAAGAATACAAAATTTGCAAATCTTAATTTGTCACTTTTTAAAATTAATAATAATATAAGAATTAATTATTCAAATAAAATATTAAGATATATGTCAAAGTTGTAAGGATGTTGTGGGAATAGGTGTTAGAATAGCAAGAAGATTATAGTTGTAACTTTTTTATAGTTTATTTCCTATATATATAATTTTAAATTTTAAATGTACGGAAATGATGATTAAATATAATAATTGTACACTTTATTTCACAAGACCACATTTAAATTTATAATTTATATCTAATTATTTATAAAATTTTATTTTCTGAATTTTATTATAAAAAATCATCTTTTACATATACTAAATAATTAATTAATTTATCAATATATAATTCAGATAACTAATATTTAATACATATAAAAAGGCGAACCTTTTTTTATAATAAAAATTATAGAAAATACTTTTTAATAAAAAATCACTTTTGGTAATATTTAGTTTATACTTACCCAACTTTATTTGAATAATCCAATTTAGGAAACTGTTTAAATAGACCTAAGTGCATGCCTCTTCACAAGGTAAAGAAAGAAACACACAAACATTATAAAATAGCTAGAAAGAGAGGAAGGGAGAAAGAGATAATGATGAAGTTAGTTTTGTTGGTATTCCTCTTGGGTAGCTTCAGTGACACTCTTGTTGATGCTCGTTTCAATTCAGAACCATTCATAACTCAAGTGCTCTCCAATGGTAACGATGCTATTGTTCGAATTAATCAAATTTATTTTTTAAATAGTAAATCAAAGAAAGATTATGTGCAACAATTATTAATATCAACTTCAAAATCATGTCAAAAGTTTGTTTATTGATAGAAAAAGATCTGAGATAAAAGATGTGAAAAGGTTTTGTCAAGACCCACAAATACATAATCAAAGATAATCAATCAATAGAGAATCCAAACTAGTTCACAAACATAAATTAGATGAAATACATAAGGTATCAAAATATTACATTCAAAACCCAACAAGAGATCGAAGATCTTACCTCCTCTCTCTTAGGGTTTTATGTTTCTCTCTCTAGAAGAAATGAAGAAAGATAAGTTATGCTATTTTCTAGATGTTACCAAATGAAGTTATGAAAAGTTATTCAGTTCTCATCCCTAAAAAGCACTAAATAAAGTACAAAAGATGTTCTGTTTTCCCCCATTCGCCAGGCGAACAAGGGCCTTCGCCAGACGAACCAAATGAGCAAACCGCCCTTCTAAGTTACCGCGCCTTCGCCAGGCGAAGGAATTATTCGCCAGGCGAACCTTCGCTGGCTTCACTCGCCAGGCGAACTTCATGCCCTTTAAATCTGGGAGTTTAATTTGAATTACTCGCCCTGGCTCGCCAGCACTCGCCAGGCGAACATTCGCTGGCATTCGCTGAGTTTCGCCAGGCGAACGTTCTGATATCCAGCTTCTTCCAGCAGCTCTGTCTCATCTTTTCCAACGTGCTCCAACACTCCAACTAGTGTCAATCCTACACACTAACAGCATTTTGTTGGTTGCATGTTGTCTTGGTTTCCTTGCCCATTTTTTGTGTCTTACTTTTCACTTGTTTTGTGCCTAATTCCTGCACAATAACACACAAATCAAAGGTACCAAGAGATTTTCACAATATATTGCAAACCAAACAAAGCAAGAGTGGTTTTTTTACACTTTCTTGACAAAAATAAGTGAAAGATGTCAATATTTGATAGATCAAATAAGTGAAATTTGGCATCTAACAACTCGCCCCAACTAGCTTTTTGCTTGTCCTCAAGCAAAGTATGCCTCTCATTTTGCAACAAGAGGATTTGCTCAAGACTAAGATTCATCCAAGAATGGATAAAATTGGCTCAAACAGTAATGATGCAAACAAACCATGGTTTCAAATGTTTAGAATCAAACAATGCACAAGAACTAAATTCTTAAAGCAAATATAAAGCCATGTGTCAATCAACAACTACGTTTTTCATGAATGAATCACTCTATCTCTCCTCTTCGAATAAGGATTGAAGAAACTACGCGTTTGCAACCGCGGAGACAATTTCACTCAACTAACAAACAATGCCAATATCAATTCAATTCATACAAAATCTAACAATCAAAAGCGAAAATATGGAAGCACGAAGATCACTAAGGTCATTAAGGTTGTAGCTTGGCCGGGTTTACAAACAAGGGACATTTCTAAGGCCATTGAAACGAAATTGCTGATGCAAAAGAGACATTCACCGAACACGTTATTTACACACCTCAACTTCATTCCATTTGTTTTTCGATTGCAAACCATCCTAACTCTTATTTCACAATTTATTCTTTCACTATTTTTTTCTTTGCCAAGCAAGTATTATTTTTCTTTTCTTCTCTTTTTTTTTCTTTTTTCATATTCACACATTTTTTTTGGTACTTGCTTGAACTTTTCAAAAGTTGTAGCAACCTACTATCTTCCTTTTTCATTCGCCCCAACTTAACTTTTACTCAACCCTCAAGTGAATGCTCTTAGCTTTTTATGGCAAAGAAGACAATTAAAACAAATTCAAGGGTTCAAGAAAAATTTTAGAATCTCTCAAAATTAAGAATGAGATTCACATTGTTTAGACTCAAAGGGTTTAACGAATTCTCTCTACTCACGGGTAAGTTGCATTTGGAACTAGTTGTGCTCAATAAAAACAAGTGCCTTGATCATTTCTAATGCTTCCACAAATTCACAATGATAACAAGATAAAACATGAATCATACAAATCAACAAAGTTTATCAGAAATCCAGCATTTAGTAAACAATGGAAGCTTTCTCACAAATTGTGGTTTTTGGTCCTAAGTGAAACAATCATTCGAACGAGTTTCCAAAAGAACAAATTTCATTTGCAAAAAGGCTTAAGTTCTTAAGCATTCTAAAATTCCAAACAAAGGAAAACCATGTACCTTGACAACATTCACTTGTTTCATACTATCATCGCCATCCAAACTCGGTTGAAGCTTCTTTGAATGCTTTCATACTGGTAGCAACCACTCTAGAAGGAGTTTTCGTCATTCCTGAACACACTAGAAAAAACGTAAAAAGAAACAATATATACCAAGCTTAAAAACATAGAACCATTGAAATGCACTTCAAAATCTCAACACCAATCCCCGGCAACGGCGCCATTTTGTTTGTGCGGTAAAGCAGCAAGCGAAAGATATTAAGCACCCAGTTTTATCGTCTCCACAGGGATTAGTGCGATATGAACGTCGTTCAAGGATTTCTACATTTCTAAGCTTATTGTTCAAAAGTTTAGGTTTAAAAGGTTCAAGGAACCATAAATAAAAACAGAAAATAAAAAGTAAAGACGGAAATATAAACTGAGCCTTGTTGGGATTGGATTTCATCAATTGATAACATATGCATTCTTCTGATCAAATTAAACACAGCTCAATCATTCGTCTAATACCCTTACGTATCACCCACGACAAAGTTTATCTCTAACGCAGCGTCGAGAGAACAACCATGTTGTCTCATTGGTGATCTCTCTACCAACAAAAACACAATACAAAGCATTAAGATCTGATACTTAAGCAAATGCTAAGCCTAAATCTATTTCTAGTATTTAGGACCTAACAAGTAATCATCCTAGATCGAGATCTGAAGAGTACATCTCTATTACGGTTCAAATCAAAGATAAACAGATAAACAAGGACAACACCCATATCAGATAAACAATTGTTTCGCATAAAACATGATGATCAAAATACGTACACACGCTTAACCCTTTTTACATGTATTCATCTAATCCGCCAAATGTCAGTGAACATCGTTCTTCATCACTATTATCACATACCCACATAATATCATATTGATCCTACCCATGCTACTTAATCAACACAACACCATAAAAGATACAATGAATATCAACTTCAAAACCATGTCAAAAGTTTGTTCATTGATAGAAGAAGATCTGAGATCAAAGATGTGAAAAGGTTTTGTCAAGACCCACAAATACATAATCAAAGATAATCAATCAATAGAGAATTCAAACTAGTTCATAAACATAAATTAGATGAAATATATAAGGTATCAAAAGATTACATCCAAACCCCCAACAAGAGATCGAAGATCTTACCTCCTCCCTCTTAGGGTTTTATGTTTCTCTCTCTAGAAGAAATGAAGAGAGATGAGTTCTGCTATTTTCTAGATATCACCAAATGAAGTTATGAAAAGTTATTGAGTTCTCATCCCTAAAAAGCACTAAGTAAAGTACAAAAGATGTTCTGTTTTCCCCCATTCTCAAGGTGAACAAGGGCCTTTGTCAGGCGAACCAAATGAGCAAACCGCCCTTCTGAGTTACCGCGCCTTCTCCAGGCGAAGGAATTATTCGCTAGGAGAACCTTCGCTGGCTTCACTCGCCAGGTGAACTTCATGCCTTTTAGATCTGGGAGTTTAATTTGAATTACTCGCCCTGACTCGCCAGCACTCTCCAGGCGAACATTCGCTGGCACTCGCTGAGCTTCGCCTGGCGAATGTTCTGATATCCAACTTCTTCCAGCAGCTCTGTCTCATCTTTTCCAACGTGCTCCAACACTCCACCTATTGTCAATCCTGCACACTAATAGCATTTTGTTGGTTGCATGTTGTCTTGGTTTCCTTGCCCATTTTTTGTGTCTTACTTTTCACTTGTTTTGTGCCTAATTCCTGCACAATAACACACAAATCAAAGGTACCAAGAGATTTTCACAATATATTGCAAACCAAACAAAGCAAGAGTGGTTTTTTTTACACTTTCTTGACAAAAATAAGTGAAAGATGTCAATATTTGATAGATCAAATAAGTGAAATTTGGCGTCTAACAACTCGCCCCAACTAGCTTTTTGCTTGTCCTCAAGCAAATTATGCCTTTCATTTTGCAACAAGAGGATTTGCTCAAGACTAAGATTCACCCTAGAATGGATAAAATTGGCTCAAACACAAATGATGCAAACAAGCCATGGTTTCAAATGTTTAGAATCAAACAATGCACAAGAACTAAATTCTTAAAGCAAATATAAAACCATGTGTTAATCAACAACTATGTTTTTCATGAATGAATCACTATATCTTTCCTCTTCGAATAAGGATTGCAGAAATTACGCGTTTGCAACCGCGGCGACAATTTCACTCAACTAACAAACAATGCCAATATCAATTCAATTCGTACAAAATCTAACAATCAAAAGCGAAAATATGGAAGCAAGAAGATCACTAAGGTCTTTAAGGTTGTAGCTTGGTAGGTTTACAAACAAGGGACATTTCTAAGGCCATTGAAACAAAATTTCCGATGCAAAAGAGATATTCACCGAACACGTTATTTACACACCTCAACTTCATTCCATTTGTTTTTCGATTGCAAACCTTCCTAACTCTTTTATTTCACAATTTATTCTTTCGCTATTTTTTTCTTTGCCAAGCAAGCATTCTTTTTCTTTTCTTCTCTTTTTTTTTCTTTTTTTTTCTTTTTTTATATTCACACTTTTTTTTTGTACTTGCTTGCATTTTTCAGAAGTTGTAGCAACCTACTATCTTCCTTTTTCATTCGCCCCAACTTAACTTTTACTCAACCCTCAAGTGAATGCTCTTAGCTTTTTATGGCAAAGAAGACAAATAAAACAAATTCAAGGGTTCAAGAAAAATTTTAGAATCTCTCAAAATTAAGAATGAGATTCACATTGTTTAGGCTCAAAGGGTTTAACGAATTCTCTCTACTCACGGGTAAGTTGCATTTGGAACTAGTTGTGCTCAATAAAAACAAATGCCTTGATCATTTCTAATGCTTCCACAAATTCACAATGATAAGATAAAGCATGAATCATACGAATCAACAAACTTTATCAGAAATCCAGCATTTAGTAAACAATGGAAGCTTTCTCACAAATTGTGGTTGTTGGTCCTAAGTGAAACAATCATTCAAACGAGTTGCCAAAAGAACAAATTTCATTTGCAAAAAGACTTAAGTTCTTAAGCATTCTAAAATTCCAAACAAAGGAAAACCATGTACCTTGACAACATTCACTTGTTTCATACTATCATCGACATCCAAACTCGGTTGAAGCTTCATTGAATGCTTTCATACCGATACAAACCAATCTAGAAGGAGTTTTCGTCATTCCTAAACACACTGGAAAAACGTAAAAAGAAACAGTATATACAAAGTTTAAAAACATAGAACCGTTGCAATGCACTTCAAAATCTCAACACCAATCCCTGGCAACAACGCCATTTTGTTGGTGCGGTAAAGATATTAAATACCCAGTTTTTTATTAAAATACTTTTAATCACAGTTAAAATTCCAACTGTGGTGAAAAGTGAGGCATTTCACCACGGTTATTTAAAAAATTGTGATTATAGGTAGCGTCTGGTCATGGGTTCAAGCCCTAGCACCAGCACTTTTGGTTTTTTACTTATTTTTTCAAAATGCTGACAGACCTTTCACCACGAGTATTTAAAAAACTGTAATTATAGGTAGCATTTTTTTACTTATTTTTTCAAAATGCTGACGAACCTTTTGCCACGAGTATTTTAAAAACCGTGATTATACGTAGTGTTTTTTACTTATTTTTTAAAAATGTTGACAGACCTTTCACCACGGGTATTTAAAAAATCGTGATTATAGGTAGCGTCTGGTCATGGGTTCAAGTCCCAACACCAACATTTTATGTTTTTTTACTTATTTTTCAAGTCTCAGCACCAACATTATAGGTTGCACAGTTATTAATTTTATTCACTGTCCTTAAACAAATCTTGGTCGTCCATTTAGTGATTATCAACGGTCAAGACACTAATATTAGTGATCCGCGTGAAACCTAAAACTTAGACGAATATCCAACTTAGACGAACTACATCTTCTACCTCTAAACATCATCTTTCATTTACGATACTCTATTTCTCCATTAAATAAATCTCGAAAACAACATTTATTTCATTAATAAATTTCAGAACTCCATCATCTCTTCTACAACTTGAATGAGACAAGGAAAATACGGGTTTGAGTTAGTAATGTTAGTTGTTGGTGCTCTTTTTTATTATTGTTCCGGCTTGGGCCCAGCTTCGCGGCCCAGCCCAATAACGCACGAGGCCTAATAAGTAGAGTAGCCTTGCCAGGCACACGCCTCCCCCCCCCCCCCCCCGCCGGACGGGCAGGACATGCTCCCTGTCAAGCAGGACGGCGCGCTTCTAAGCGTCCTCGGCGCTCCCCCTAGCCGGACAGAACAGCCTCCACGGGCAAAATCCCCTTGCCAATGGGCACGACGATATGTCTGCCCCCGCTCTCGTGTGCTCCCCCGCTCGGGGAGAGTCACACACCACCGGGGAACCTCTTGAGCTCCCCTCCACGGGGAGAACAACGTGCTCTCAGCGAATCCTACGAGCTCCCCTCCGCAGGGAGAACAACGTGCCAGCTGCACGCTCTCCACGTGCTCCCCTCCGTGGGGACACGTCATTCCCCCAACTGCCCACCTCTGAAAGAGCAGGTCAAACCCACTTTCCGGAGATCTCGGGATAGTTGGACTAGGGCGAAGACCACGTCCTGGTCTTCACTATGCCATGTAAGCCCTAGCAGTCACCTGGGTTGGGCCGGGCAATCCAGCCAAAAGCAAGTGACCGTTGGCCCAGCGCTGGGGTCTCTCTATAAATACCCTCTTCCACAAGAGGGTCAGGTAATTCACTTCTTACCCATTTTTCTGTACTTTGCTCTCGCTATGCAAAGTTCCTTACTTTGGCATCAGAGTGTTTTGCAGGTACACCCCCCTTCTCCTCCTCATCATCGGTGAACAGGTAGCAGTCCAACAGCGTGTGGCCAGCCCGTGATCCCCTTCTGGTCAGGTCAGATCAATGGCGCCGTCTGTGGGAACAGAAACTTCCCCGTTACTCCGAGCAGAAAACCAAAGTTTCACCAACACTCCACGATCATGGCTAGCCCACACCACGACGATACCATGCACGACTTCATACTCAACAACGGCAGCAAGCAGATGGAAATGTCACGACCAGCGGAGACCGACGAGAGAGACGGCCAGACTGCTTCTCCATCGTCCGCGGAACCGATACGCCAGGCCGACCGCCGGCTCCCGAGCCCAGCGGCGTTCTAACCCGTTCCCGTCCCGTCAGGAGCGGATCCAACGGTGGCTGCCCTATTTGCGGCCATCAACCAGACGAACCAGCTCTTGTTTCAGCAGAACGCACGAATTGGAGCGCTGGAGCGGGAGATTCCCCCAAGGTCCCATCTGCGAGAAGGCCAGAACGGGGGCTCAAGGAGTCCCTCGCCTCAACCCAGAAATCGACGACCTTGGTTGGAGAGGCCCCGAACAGAGGTGGCGCGGGAGCGCACCAGATCCCCGATGAGACAAGTTCGCGGGAGGCGGCAGAGCACTTCAGCGATCCCGACCAGGAATCCGCGCGTCGAGCCCCCTGTCAAGAGGCCGAGGACCCGAAACCAGGCGCCTATCCTAAACGGCCCATCTCCTCCTCGGTCACCCGCTTTCAGCGATGAAGATGACTATCGGACTCCCTTGTCCCGGGAAATCATGGTCACCCCCATTCCCCATGGGATGGAGAAGCCCTCGACGCTCTCGACGTATAACGGCACATCCGACCCAGATGAACACCTGGAAGACATCGAGGCCATGCTCGATTATCGAAACGTTCGGGGAGCTATCAAGTGTAGGTTATTCTCGACGACCCTAAGGAAAGGTGCCATGACATGGTACAAAAGTCTGGAGCCCGAATCGATTACGTCATGGAGGGTCCTGAAGGACCTGTTTTCAAAACACTTCATAGCATCCCGAAGACGGAAGCCGTCTTCGGCACGATAATCCAAGCCCCCGACGAGCCTCTCAAAAAGTACATCGAAAGATTCACCTGGGAAGTGGTGCAGGTCACGACGTCAGATGAGATGAAGCGTTACCTAATTGAGCAGGGTCTACGCCACGACTCCAAGTTCTACGAGGCCGTGGGCATACACCGGCCAACCTCCCTGCAGGATTACCTCGACAGAGCCACGCATTATATCCGGTTCGAGGAAACTCTGTCGCTACTGCGAAAATCGGCGCCGGCTGAACAGAAGAGTCGCCACCGTGCGTTATTTATCCCACGGGAGGGAAAGGAAACGCTCAGAGTAAACCTCGCACAACACGGGAAAGGTATGGTCGTCGCAACCAAAACCTGGATTCGGGAGTCGGTTACGCAAGGGGAAGGTATTAACACCCCTCACGTCCGTCGTACTCGACGGGATCCACGCTTGTTTTCGGGTAGGGATTGTTATTCTATCTACTCTATAGGTCAGGGGTTAAAAGAAAATAAAATGACTCGGCAAAGTATCGCACTTTATGCCTACGTATTCCCGTCTGGAACGAGAAATCAGAGTCAACGTAGTTCGCCTACCTACGGGAAAGGAGGGGAAGGTTGCTCGCTAGGATATCGCATCCTATGCCTACGTACTTTCATACAACATGAAAGATCAGAGCAAACGTAGTTCGGGCCACGTACGACACGAGTCTGTTTTGATTGCTTTTATACCTTCTGAAAAAGGGTTTTCTGATTAGCAGTCCAAGCGGACAAAAATGACGTCTTGATGAGTTCACATTCTTTTACGGAAGAAGTGTCTTTCATTGTGTTTGAAATTTTATTGTGTTTTCTGTTTGTTTTGAGAAAGAAGAGACAGAACTCTAACCTACGGTTGCGAAGGGAATCAAACTAACCTAATGTTATCATGCATGGGTTAAGACCTAATGTTTATCATGCTCCTCTCTTGCGCAGAGAGAAACAGAGATCCTAAGGGAATAGACGGAAACAGAAACATTAGCAGATATATACAGTAAAGCAGTAAAATGCATGGATGCAACAGTACAAGCGAGGCAAGGGAGTCCCACTCAACCTCGAACCTAGAAAACAATAGGCAAAAGTGAACAGACTTCACTTTCAACCCAACAGGGTAAACAACAAACAATACAGTCCAGAAAACCAATCAATACATCAAGAATGAATAACAGCAGAAAAATAAACAGCCACGGCAGCTCTGCACCACACTTATCTTCAAGTCCTCTCCAGACAGCTACAAGCTTCAGCAAGTATCAATCCCAATCTCCACAGCCTTCAAGCAAGGTCTTTGTCATCAGTCTTCCATCTGCAATGGCTTTTCTTCAAGTCTCAATCTCCAGGATGAACATCAATCAACAAGATGAAGTGAATGAATGTTAGACAGTCAATTACCTACCAAGGGTGGTTCATCAACTGTTAACATTATCTAGACAATCTTCCCTCAAAAGTTCTATCTTTCAAATACATTCACTGATCCTTCCAAAGGAAGGAGGTGGATATTTGAAAGAGACTTTGAATCATAGAGAAAGGATGGATGCAGACAAGGCACTCCATGTTTGAGAAACAAGCTTTCTAATCTAGAGCTCTGCCTAGCTCCTAAACCCTAGTCTCCTCAACAGCTGCTAGCAAGAATCTCCTCTTCAACTCTGGAAGTTGGTCTTCAGTCTCTGGATCTCCAATGGCTCCATCATCCCAAGTCTTCAGCTCTCCCAAATCCCCAAGCAATCCCAATACCCATACAGACAAACAATAATCCCCAGAGGGCACACCACACCAATCAATCAAATATAGACAGTAATATACTAATAGCAGTAGGGGAATCCTAGTGATTTCTAAGGGATCTAATAACTACCCATAGTCCCTATAGTCCCATATCTGAAATATCCAATCTCTAAGTCCTAAGGGAAATGAACTAATTCACCTAAGTCATCACTTAAATCCTAATTTTGTTCATGTTGTTCTCACCTAAACTAAACACCTAAAATTAAGTCCTAAAAATGGGAACTAAATTGTATATACAAGCTAATCTTATCTACTAATCAACCTAAAAAGAATGGGTGAAAAATATTAAAGCAACTATTAGAACAAAAATTAACAAATTCATGTACTAAACAAAATATTATTTACACCTAATTAAAAGGAAAATATGCCAAAAATATGAAAATAAAAGGAACTATTAATTTTTTTGGATGATAATTTTCTTGACCTAATTAAGAAAATAATGCAAAAAGAACCAATTGAAAATATGCATTTTATGATTTATTATGATTTTTTAAAGAATTAATATTTTTTTTGAAATAAAATGAAATTAGATGGACTAAGGGGTGCAATAAGCAATAAAATCAGTTAAAATGCAAAGATGGGCCCAGACTGGGGGGCGTGCATAGCAAGCGCGTCTGGGCCCAATCACTCAGAAAGCTTCATCAAAAAATAAAAAAACAGGCAACGGTGCAAGTAGTAAAGATTTTAGGCATAATATCATTGGGCCTTGGTTCGTGGGGTGGCGTTAGCAAGCAATATTGAGCCCAGTCAGAAAAAATAAGTGAAACGCCGCGTTTAGTGCACAGTCTCTCCCTCCAAATTTCTTTTTAAATCGTGGCCCTTGGATTAACATCAGAGTCAAGTCAAAACCCTCCATCGTGTGGCCATGGTTCATCGTCTACCTTGAAACCCTAGGGTTTCAGAAAACCTCATCACCATGCACGCACCTTCCAGTTCTCTGTTCTCCCTCCATTCACCATGAAATCGCTCAATATGAAAAGCAAACTTGGTCTATTCCTTCCCCTCTACACAGCCCTAGCAATAGCTCCTTCTAAAACTCAGCCAAACTCCAAACCCGATGAGTGTAACAGCTTGGTTCCACCATAATCACCTGATATCAACCTCTTCAATTCTCTCCAAATCTTATCCTAACCTAATCTCTACCTCACACTGATCATTATAAGCTCTATAATGAGGATTATCGTGCCATATTCCATGAGATACAAACCCTAACAGAATTGGTACACCATGCTCAACCTTCATGAAACTTCCTCAAACTTTGCACAATCCATCATCTAACCTATCTTAACCGTTCTATACTAACAATTCCCTAACATGCTAGCTAATTCAACCAATTAGAATGGAGATACCAACCTGGTTTGATGAGGAAAACAGGTATGGAGATCCTTGAATCTGATGCTTACAATGGTCTGAACTTGATCAGTGAGCTTGTTCTTGACTTCTGTATGCAATGAATTTGACTCAAACCTCTTGGATCTTGCAATTCCAAGTTTCTTGCTTCTTGGATGATGGAAGTGTGTGGCACGATTCCTCCTTCAATTTACCAAATGAATGTGTGAATTCTGATCCTTGGATGATGATGATGAAGAACAGATCAAGAATGATGCAAATTGATGAGAATTTGAGAGAGTTTGGATTGATTTTGCAAATGAGAGAAAGTGTATGAAACTTGTGGTTTTGAGTAAATGTGATCATCAACCATGGCATGAACCCTCTCATATCAATATATACATGTCATTAGAACCTCCTAGAAACTTGGAGAAACTTCCCATGTGTGATTTCCCTTGGATTTGGCTTATGTTTCTTCTATGATAAGTAACCATGAATAACTTCCAAAATGTGAACCAAGCTCAAAATTCTACTTCAGCCAATGTTCTCAAAATGGTTTTTCCATTCAAAATAACCTATAATTTCACCTCATTTGGCCAAAATATGAAAAATCTCATTTTTTAGGTCCTTTTTATTCAATAAATCCAACAATTTTGAAACCTTGTGCTATGAATCTTTCCAATCTCTCATGCTCACTTTTCTAGACTCAAAATGTCATTTGGAACAAGTTTTATGTTGTAAAGTTTTCCATTTGAAGCTTCCTTGTATGAGTTTTGGGCATAGGCTTGAAATGACCTGTAATTCTCAAATGACCAAAATACCCTTTGCTTGCCAAGACCATAAGTAGAGCTCCAAAAATCATATGAAGGCATAATATACCATTCTAGAAATCTAAGACAATGAGGAACAACTATTATGTTGACCAGAAATTCATTTGAAATCTCCTTGAGAGGTAAAAATTGCTTAGAAGTCAAGTCACTTTCACAGACAAAATTTCAGATACCTCAGATGACCTGTAACTTGCAAGGACCATAACTTGAGTTCTATAAAGCTCCTTAGTGTCTTCCACCACTTAAATTAAAAGTCTTGAGATCCTCTACAAGTTTCATGTTGGCCAAGGATCCATTTGAAGCTTGCATTTTGACTTATCTTGCTTGGAAATTTGACCTAAATTAGGGGATTTTACACAGAAACCCTAATTTAGAAACTCCTCTTCTCCTTGATTTATCTTGAATTCTTCTTGGCATACCACCATATCATCTTCTACATGTCAAATGATGAACCCCACATCTCTCCAATAGCCCTTAATGCCTCTCAATCAGTTAATTGACCTAGAGTTGACCCAGGGTTGACCCAGATGAAACCCTAGTTGACTGTCTTCATCCACAACTCTTGTGACTACACCAATGACTTGTATCCTTCTCCAAATGACTTTCTAAGTCTCCCATGATGCCCACACACTCTCCATGCTCCATCCACAGCTCACACTTTCCTTGATGATCCCCAGATACCCTTAGATAGGAGATGGATGCACTTGCTTGATCTATTGACTTCCCAGCTTTCAAATTCTTTCTGATGACTTGAATGAGATTGAATTTGGATAATAACCTCTTGATAGGCTCATAGAGATGAGAATAATGATTGGTCCCCTGTTGGATGACTTGCTATGCTTATGCTATGCAGATGAGTAGACTATGTACATGACTCTATATGCAAATGCTAATGATATTGAAACATAAACCAAGTGAATAAGGTTGGGCAAATTTTAGGGTGCAACAGCTGCCCCTATTCAAGCGACTTGGACCCGATTGGGTGAAGAGCCCGGAGCCTTCAGACATTCGCGGTACGAGACGGTTGAATACTAAGAACCCGAAAATTTGCCAACCGCAGAAATAAACTGCGCTCCTGCTTGGGGAACGACATTCATCAACTGGATTTGACCGTTACGGCAACCCACTGATCTCGCGCGACCGTGTTGGGGATTCTTCTCATCATCCTGAAAAAGATTTTATCACCGCAGAGATAGAATTTTGTCCACGTTAGGACTCCACCTGCCGTCAACTCGAAAAAACTTCAACAACTTTGCTGGGGATGGCTCGTCTGCCTTCTCGTCAGAAATAAATCGTCCACGTTAGGAATAAACTCTTCCACGTTAGGAATAACACCGTCCACGTTAGGAATAACATCGTCCACGTTAGGACTCACCCTTCCACGTAAGGAATAATCGTTCCACGTTAGGAATAGCACCGTCCACGTTAGGACTCACCTTTCCGCGTAAGGAATAACTTCTTCTTCGTCAAACTCTTCCACGTAAGGAATACGTCTTCTTTTGAATCTGTCCACGTCAAGACTAAACCCCTTCCACGTCAGGAACACACTCTTTCTTTCCACGTTGTTGCACCCTAAAATTTGCTCAACCTTATTCCTTGGATTTATGTTTCATTATCATTAGCATTTGCATATAGAGTCATGTACATAGACTAACCATCTGCATAGCATAAGCATAGCAAGTCATTCAACAGGGGACCAATCATTATTTTCATCTCTAGAGGCCTAGCAAGAGGTTATTATTCCAATTCAATCTCATTCAAGTCATCAGGAAAGAATTTGAAAGCAAAGAGTTCAGCAGATCAATCCTTGAGATCATCTCCTAGTTGAGGGTATCTGAGGATCAACAAGAGGGTTGTGAGCTGTGAAGGGGAGACATGGAGAGCATCTAGACATTATGAGAGACTTAAAAGGTCATTTGGAGAAGAAAACAAGTCATTGATGAAAGCACAAGAGCTACAGTTGAAGACAGTCAACTAGGGTTTCATCTGGGTTAACCCTAGGTCAACCCTAGGTCAATTGACTAATTTAAAAAGGGAATTCAAGGCTATTTGAGAGATGTGGGGATCAACATTTGACATATGAAGAATGATATGGAGATATGGCAAGGAGAATTCAAGAGAAATCAAGGAGAAGAGGAGTTACTAAATTAGGGTTTCTCTGTAAAATCCCCTAGTTTAGGTCAAATTTCCAAGCAAGATAAGTCAAAATGCTAGCTTCAAATGGCTTCTTGGCCAACATGAAACTTGTAGAGGATCTCAAGACCTTTAATTTGAGTGGTGGAAGACCTCAAGGAGATTTATAGAACTCAAGTTATGGTCCTTACAAGTTACAGGTCATTTGGGGTGTCTGAACTTTTGTCTGTGAAAGTGACTTGACTTCCAAGCTAGTTTTGCCCCTCAAGGAGATTTCAAATGAATTCTTGGTCAACATAAGAATTGTTCCTCATTGTCTTAGCTTTCTAGAATGGTATGGCATGCCTTCATATGATGTGGAGAACTCAACTTATGGTCTTGACAAGCAAAGGGTATTTTGGGCATTTGTGAATTACAGGTCATTTTAACCTATGTCCAAAACTCATACAAGGAGGCCTCAAATGGAAAAACTTACAACATCAAACTTGCTCCAAATGGGATTTTAAGTCTAGAAAGAAGGTCACAAGTTATTGGAGAAGCTCATAGCATGGAGTTGCATGATTGGTCAAAATATGAACTAAAAAGGCTTATAAAGTGAATAATTTCAAATTGAAAAATGGTTTGGGAGGTTTACAAGTCCAAATGGAGACTTCCAATATATGATTTTGAATGGAAAAACAATTCTAAGAACAATGGTTCACACACTTTTTTGAGTTTAGAAGGAAAAAATGAAGTTATCCATGGTTGCTTACCTTTTAAGAAACATAATCAAAAATGAGCCAAAGTTTGAAAACAAGGGAATGTGCAAGATGGATCTAGAATGTACCATTGGGGTCTATATATTCATGAAAGATGAATTTGGCAAGGGTTGGCCTCATTTGCACCAAGAATTCCACAAGATTTCTCATTCTTTCTTCAAAAGTTTCATTCCAAATCTCTCAAATTCTTCATCAATTCTCATCAAGATCAATTCAATTTTACTCCATCATCATCATAGATCATAATTGAAGCCAGGATCAAGTGATTATCATCCATTTTCGAGTGCTTTTTGCAAGAATATCAAAGTTGCCAATTCCATTGGATAGCATAATTCTGGCCAAGTTTCATCCAAAGCTTGCATACAGAATCAAGTTCCTCAAGGATTGATCAAGATTCAACACTTAGAAGCTTCAGATCCACATCTTCCATAGCTGTTCTCAAGGTTTTACACCAGGTAAGTTTTCCTTCGATTTGCTTAATTCAGTTAGTTTCACATGATTTTATTAGTTTAGACTTGATCTAGGTGGTTAGGAGATTAGGTTAGATGAATTTGGGAAGGATTGGTGATGGTTAGTGACAGGTGCAACAATCTGTTTGGATCAATATCTCTTAGGTTAAGCCACTAGAATTGTAGCTGGATAGCGCATGTTGATCTCCATTAGGCATAGACTAGTTTATGTTAAGTTTGATTGAGGATTGTGGTGATGCATCTCAGTGCATATTCATGATGATCAGTTGTTACCTCGATCGGGTTGAAAGATTCTGTGAGTTTCAGACTGAGCTAGTGTTATAGGATTGTAGAGTGATGAATTCTGAGCATGTTTCATGTTTATGGCGTGGCGTTTCACTGCGTGTAGAAGGAGAACCGAAGGGTGTAAAGAGTGCTCGTGCATGGAGGTGTGAGGTTGAAACCCTAGTTTCAGTTGGTTCAAGGAAGAAGACGTAATCACGTCCGTTCAATGAGTGTAGGACCTTTGACTGATAGCGTGATCGTGTGGCCTACATTCAATCTGAAATTTGGAGGGAAGGACCTTGGCCAAAACGCACCGTTTCATTAATTGAAACGGGCGGGCCTAAGATGAGATTGATATCCCCACCCCCGTGTTAGGCCCAAAACCAATATTCAACGTGATTCTGTTGTTTTTCTCACCCCACAGCGCTCTTCCATTTGTTTCTTTAATTCTGAATGTGTACTGGGCTTTGGTAAACTGCTAAGCGCACCCCCTGTCTGAAGGCCCATCCTGGTTTGAACTGGGGCGAGTTCCTATTCTGACCCCCCTCCCTCATTTTATTTGGTTTATTTGTTTTAATTCATTTTAATTTTTACCATTTTCATTAATTCATAAATAATTCATAAAAAATGCTTTTTAATCCATTCTTTTTACCATATCTTCATTAAAATGTCTAGAATATTATAGGAAAATAAAATTTCATTTTTTAGTTTTATTTCATATTTTTTACATATTTTCTAAATAAATGTCATATTAAATAGTTCATTTCATGCATTATTTTTATGATTTTTGTTCTCTCACATGCTTTGATATTTTTTGATCATTCTTTTCATATTGTTTAGATGAGATATTAGGCTTGTAGAAATATTTTAGTTCCCATTTTTAGAGGTTAATTTTAGGTGATTAATAAATGCTTGAATATCATGAGCAAAACTAGGGTTTAGGTGACAACTTAGGAGTTTGATTTCATTTCCCTTAGGACTTAGGGTTTGAATAGATTAGTTATGGGACTATAGGGGCTATGGGTAGTTATTAGATCCCTTAGAGAACAGTTAGGATTCCCCTACTGCTATTATTACTGTCTGTATATCTGTTGTCTGGTGTGGTGTGCCCTCTGGGGATTGTTGCTTGTTTGATTGGGTATTGGGTTTGCCTGGGGCCCTGGGGAAGCTGAAGATTTGTGAAGATGAAGCTATTGGAGATTCAAAGATTGAAGATCAACTGTCAGAGTTGAGGAGGAGTTTCTTGATGGCAGATGCTGAGGAGATTAGGGTTTAGGAGCTAGGCAGAGCTCTAGATTAGAAATTTTGTTTCTCAAACATGGATTGCCTTGTCTGCATCCATTCTTCTCTGTGATTCAGAGTCTCTCTAAGACACTCACCCCCTTCCTTTGGAAGGCTTGGTGATAGTGTCTATGAGATAGAACTCTTGAGAGAAAATGTCTCTTGTGTTAGAAGCAGTCTGTTCACCACCTTTGGTAGTCAGCTGATTGCTTAACACCCATTCACTCTTGTGACTGATCCCTCATCCTGGAGGTTTGAGATTGAAGAAAAGCCATTGCAGATGGAAGACTGATGATCAAAGCCCTTGTCTGAAGGCCATGAAGATGGAGATTGATGCTTGTTGAAGCCTGTAGCTGATTGGAGGTTACTTGAAGCCAGTTGTTGATTCAGAGCTGCTGATGCTGTTTCTTTTGGCTGTATTTCATTTGTTGATGTATTGATTGGTTTTCTGAACTGTATTGTTTGCTGTTTACCCTGTTGGGTTGAAAGTGAAGCCTGTTCACTTTTTGCCTATTGTTTTCTAGGTTCGAGGTTGAGTGGGACCCCCTTGCCTCGCTTGTGCTGTTGCATCCATGCATTTTACTGCTTTACTGTATATATCTGATATTGTTTCTGTTTCTGCCTATCCCGTAGGATCTCTGTTTCTCTCTGTGCAAGAAAGGAGCATGATAGACACTAGGTCTTAACCCATGCATGATAACATTAGGTTAGTTTGTTTCCCTTCGCAACCGTAGGTTAGAGTTCTGTCTCTTTCTTTCTCAAAACAAACAGAAAAACACATAAAGATTTCAAACTCAATAAAAACACTTCTTTCGTAAAAGAATGTGAACTCATCAAAACGTCATTTTTGTCCGCTTGGACTGTTAATCAGAAAACCCTTTTTTTCAGAAAAAATAAAATCAACCAAGACAAGCTCGTGTCGTACGTGGCCCGAACTACGTTTGCTCTGATCTTCCATGCTGTGTGGAAGTACGTAGGCATAGGATGCGATATCCTAGCGAGCAACCTTCCCCTCCTTTCCCGTAGGTAGGCGAACTACGTTGACTCTGATTTCTCGTTCCAGACGGGAATACGTAGGCATAAAGTGCGATACTTTGCCGAGTCATTTTTATTTTCATTTTCTTTTTCACCCTTGACCTATAGTTTAGATAGAATAACAATCCATACCCGAAAACAAGCGTGGATCCCGTCGAGTACGACGGACGTGAGGGGTGCTAATACCTTCCCCTTGCGTAACCGACTCCCGAACCCAGGTTTTGGTTGCGATGACCATACCTTTCCCGTGTTGTGCGAGGTTTACTCTGAGCGTTTCCTTTCCCTCCCGTGGGATAAATAACGCACGGTGGCGACTCTTCTGTTCAGCCGGCGCCGATTTTCGCAGTAGCGACAGCTGGCGACTCTGCTGGGGACCCAACGTCCCCTGGCTGCTAAGGACTGCGATGGTTCTTATGCATTTGGGATCCAACGTCCCTTGAGAGAGTCAATCCTAACGCTTGTTTTCCCGTCGAGGATTCTGTATGGAGTTATTGTATATTGCTAACCTTGTATTTTCAGCTTTATATATTGTTTATTATTGCTGTATCTGGGGTGTGACGGGTGTTCTGATATTGAGAGATAAGCCGGACCTGGGCTTGAGTGCACCTAGAATTAGAGTAGAAATTAGTGGGCGCCCGCTTGCTTTGCTTGCTTTGGTGTCCCATGAAATCTACACTCAGACGAGGTTCCTCTGGTTGGCCTCCTGCCCCTTCCCTTGGTTGGCGTGGGTTGCTGGTTAGTTGGATTGTCGACTCTGGGGACCGATCATTTGGAAGTTGGCTGAGTGAGGCCTCTTCAGGATTTGATGATGCCACTCCTTCGGGGAATCGTATCATCAACCCTGAAAGTCTGTGACGCCGACGACCGCATAGGATGCCGTACCTTGTGCCAGTTATAGGGCCACCCACCCGTGAGGGGATTCAGGGTTATGCAGGTAACTAGACCTCCAGACTACCGGTTATTTCTTGATCAGAGATCCTGGTTATTTATGGAGAGTTATGAGGTCTGTCAGAGACCATTTGGAGATGTGTTCTGAGGTCTGTCAGAGACCAGTTGGAGTTATGGTTTGAGGTCTGTCAGAGACCAGTTATAGAGGTGATTTGAGGTCTATCAGAGACCAGTGAGTTATGGTTTGAGGTCTGTCAGAGACCAGTATTGGAGTTTTATTTCAGGTCTATCTGAGACCAGGGTTTGGTGACTTTTGGATGGTCTATCTGAGACCTTTCTTGATTGGGTTTAGGCTATTCAGCTGCAGCTCTGGTCCCTGTTGAATGTTACTTGCATTGCATTGCTTGCATATCCATTATCATTTGCATTTCACTAACGTGTGTCTGTGCTGCAGGTGCATTTGCATTTCCCTAGTTCTAGTGCCCAGACTTCTGAGTGTTTGATCATGACTAGCTTAAGGAGAACGGTTGCTTACAAATTGCCTACGCCTGATATTGTTCCTTTACTGGGGTTGATCTCTCTTGCTGATGAGGGTGTTCGTAGGAGTTTCCGGATGAGCTATGGTAGATTATTGAGATTGGTGTGCAAACCTACAGAGGTAGAGTTAGATGGGCTGTATGCTCTGATGCAATTCTACGACCCGGCTTTGAGGTGTTTTACGTTCTCTGACTTTATTATGGGACCAACCCTGGAGGAATACGCTGAGTATGTTGAGCTGCCCGTGCAGAACCAGGTTCCATTCATTCACTATGATGCCAAACCCAAGCCGGAGGAATTGGCAAAAGCCTTGCATGTTGATGCTTCTGAACTTGTGACTACTGTTTCCCGTGGAGTTCCAGGCTTCTCATTTCAGTTCTTAGTGGGTAAAGCCCAAGAGTACGCCAAGAATGGGTGCTGGGTTGCTTTCAACGCTGTGTTGGCCTTGTGCATTTATGGCATAGTACTATTCCCCAATATACCGGATTTTGTGGACTTCGATGCCTTCTACTTGTTTGCTGCTGGTAATCCTGTACCTACCTTACTCGGAGATCTCTACCACTCACTGCATTACAAGAATGAGAAGGGAAGAGGGAAGAATGTCCATCTTTGTGTACCCTTGTTGAGTATGTGGTTTGAGAGTCATCTTCCTAAGAGAGGATCTGCTGCAGAGACTACAATTCCAGTTGGTTGGTCAGAGCGTCTGATGAGGCTATCGTCGGAAGATATGGAGTGGTTTGATAGAGACCTGTTGGGATCTGAGCTCATCTTCAGTTGTTCTGGGTACCCTAATGTGCCGCTGATAGGAAGGAAGGGGTGTATCAACTACAACCCTTCTCTATTCATTCGCCAGTTCGGATATGCGCTGAAGAATCCACCTCAGGAGGAAGAAGTACAGGAATCTCTGTACTTCACTGGTGACGTAAAGGGGGAGTTATTAGCCAAGTTGCGACATGCCTGGACGCGTATTAACCGCAAAGGGAAGCCGTTGTTAGGAAAGAATGACTGTCAGGCCTATGCACCTTATAGAGCTTGGATTCAAGGGAGGGCTAGTCAGTTGAAGATGCCGTTTCCAGATGCACCAATTCTTGATCCTATTCCGGTAGAAGAGCCGACCACTGTTTCTAGAGAAGCATATGAACAGGTTGTGAAGGAGAAAGAAGCCCTGATGAAGATTAACGAAGGGTTAGAGCAAGAGTTAGCCCAGGCGCGCAGCGAGAAGAACAAGGCCGTATATGCTTTCCAACAACAGATTGAGCTGGTAAACAGGTTAGGATCTGAGTTGACCGAGGAAAAGAAGAAGCGCGAACGTCTGGGGCAAGAGTTCAGAAGTTCCCATGATATGCTGGAAGCCAAAAAGAAAGCGCTCGACGCAGCACACCGAGAGATATCTTCTTGCAATAAGACTTGGAATGCTACTCTCACCAACAACAAGCAGAGGGAAGATAAGCTAAAGCAGCAAATTTCCGACCTCGAGGAGAAGTTGAAGTCTAGCATCAAGAAGTGTGAGGAAGAAGTGATGAACCGGTATAGTGTCCAGCATGCACTGAACAAGGCAATCAAATCCAGAGATGAAGCGGTATCTCAGAAGCGAAAGCTAGAAGATTGCTTCGGAGAAGCAACATGGGAAGAAACTGCTGAAGACGTACGCCGTATCCTTAAGAAGAGAAACCAGCTTGTTGAAGGGCTGCTTGATCGACCAAGCCATCCGGAGACCAAGAAGTTGATAGAGGAGTACCAGACTTTTGGGAGGATCTGATCATTCCATTATTTGTATGCTTTATTTGCATAGTGCTGACCATCACCAGGATTGTTGGTTGAGGTCATGCCATCTTTGTACTCTCAGTGATATTGTACCCTGGGCTTATTGATTCTCTCTGCTATATATGAGGCTTTCTATGATTCAGCTCCGATATTCCTATTGTCAACACTGTCACCGCACCGGCACCTTCGCACTAGAACTGGGGGAATGAACTTCCCTAATGCACAGACACATTGCATTGCATTCATATTCATATTGCATAACAGGTAATCTTTGAATGGTGTCTTATCTCTTGCTCTGCATCAGGTACTTAACAGGATTCCAGATCAACATCCGCACCGCTATTCTACACGATCCAACTGTCGGAAAGTCATGGACCAGATTCAGAATGAGATGCAGGATGTACGCGAGAAGCTCGCCCTCTTCATGCAAACCATGGAAGCTATAGCAAAAGGGCAAGAGAATTTGCAGGCCATGGTCCAGCCTCTGTTGGCTCGCAACGCTGGTCATGGTAACGAAGATCATCAGTCTGTCCGGGTTGATACTGCTCATGGAGACGGCACTCCAACGCCAGTGGCTCCGCCTGTCGTCAATATGAATGCTGCTAACGTCAACAACGCTACCACTGCTGTGAATGGTAACGTCGGAGTTGGAAATGAAACTGCTGTCCATAACGCTGGGCTGGGTGATGTCAATGTGGGAGATAATCTCGGAGGCAATGGCTTTGTCAACGCTGGGTTCGGATTCAACGATCAGGGATTCGACAATACTGGCAAGTATGGCTTTAATGCTCAAGGCTTTGGGCAAGATGGTTATGGTATGGTCAATCAGGGCTACGGAGGCTTTGGGAACGGAAACGGTGCTGGTTTTATGGCTGGAGGTCCTGCTGGAGGTGTTCAAGGGTATGGCAACAGAGGCCGAGTTCCGGGGATGAATCAGGTCAGAGCTGGACGTAATAATGCGTATGATGGATACGGGGCTGGAAACGGTATGTGGCAAGAGGACCAACAGGAAGACGCCTTCTCTGGAGGGGGTTTTGAAGGGCCGATGGATGATTCTCAAAAGATTAGAATGCTGGAAGAGCAAATGAAAGGAGTCCTAAACCAGAGTGCTGTGGGTCTGGACATGGCAACAATGGGCTTGGTACCTGGGCTGAGGGTGCCAATCAAGTTCAAAGCGCCTGCGTTCGATAAGTACAAAGGAGATACATGTCCGAAAGTGCATGTACGAGCTTATTACAGAAAGATGTCTGCATACTCTACTGACGAAAGAATGCTCATGCATTTCTTTCAGGATAGTCTATCGGGGCCTTCCTTAGAGTGGTACATGGGGTTGGAGCCCACTGATATCAAGACTTGGAAGCAATTAGCAGAGGCGTTCGTAGCCCATTACAAATATAATAGTGACCTGGCACCCAATCGGGTCCAGTTGGCCGGGCTTTCGCAGAAGAAGGGGGAGAGTTTTAAAGAGTACGCGCAAAGGTGGCGCGATATGGCTGCCAGGGTTCGTCCTCCTGTCGAAGATAAAGAAATGAACGACATGTTTGTTGGCACATTCACCGGGCTGTTTCATGATATGCTGTTTCATACGTCTCTGGCTAGTTTTTCAGACCTGATTCTGATGGGTGAAAAGATTGAGCGGAACATTAAGCAAGGAAAGTTCCAAGTTGACGAGTCAGCTGCATCTGGCAGTAATAGGAAAGCTTATGGTGGGCGCCGTCAGGGCGAAGCTAGCGCGGTATTTGGAGGCCGAGGCCGAGGCCGAGGCAGGGGAAGAAATCCATATCGTCAGCAGCAGCAAGTGTCGAGTGTCACTATCCCTTATCAACAACAACCAATTCAGCAACAACAACAGGTTCAGCAGCAACCGATGCCACAGCAGCAGCAGCCTCAGCAGGGGGCACAGCAGGCTCAGAGAAAATTCCAGGGTGGTAAGCCGAGAAGGGTGTTCGAGAAGCCTCCCTCTAACTATGCTGATTTATTGCAGACCTTGTTGGGATTGAATCTGGTAGAGAAAAGAACCTTGGCACCAATAACGGGAACTCCCCCGTTCGGCTATGATGCAAATAGGCGCTGCGAGTTTCATTCTGGGGCCCCGGGCCATGATATAGAAGGTTGTCATGCTTTTAAGCACGTTGTGCAGGATCTCTTGGACAACAAGTCTATCAACTTCGGAACGACCGGTGCGAATATAGTCCAGAAACCCATGCCTAATCATGGGGCGAACGCCGTGCTGACTGAGGAAGGTCTGAATCTGATTATGAATGTTGAGGATTTAAAGACGCCGCTGAGCGAAATAAAAAGCCGACTGTTGCAAGGAGGTGTTTACCCGGGTTGTAATGAGTACTGCTTAGATTGTTGGGCCCTGTCTGGGGGGTGTGAGGATTTGAAGAAAGGCATTCAGGCCTTGATTGATGAAGGTGTATTGCAGTTTGATAGAACAGCAACTGATGAGCCGGCAGGGGCAGTAATGGATAATCAGAGTGATGTTGCCACAGTGACAATTCCTAGGAAGACGATCACCATTTCAGCACCAGTTCAGCGACCACCGATTACTATAACTAAAGCCGGGCCAATCCCGTATGAGAACACGAAGGCGGTCCCATGGTCATATGGGCTAGAGGTGTATTGTGACGGGATTAAAATCGATGTTAACAAGCAGTCAGTGGAGGTTGTGGATAATGTTGTGGGCTCAGGAGGCATGACAAGAAGCGGCAGGATCTTTACATCTCCTGAAGTAGAGGCTGAAAGGATAGCGAAAGGAAAAGGGAAAGCGGTTGAAAATGTTCCGATACAAGCAAATGAAAAAGAAGCAGCGTCGAAGGACGTAGAGGAATTCATGCGCTTAATTCGGAAAAGCGATTATAAAATCGTGGAGCATCTGCAGCAAACGCCATCCAAAATATCTATTCTGTCATTGCTGTTGTGTTCGGAAGCTCACCGAAATGCTTTGCTGAAAGTCCTGGACACTTCTTTTGTACCACAGGATGTCTCCGTGAACCAACTAGAAGGAGTATTGGCACATGTAAATGCGGGCCACAGTCTGGGCTTTACTGATTTCGACTTGACTCCGAAAGGAAGGGATCATAATATGGCATTACATGTATCCGTTGAGTGCAGAGGGTCGACAATGTCGCACGTATTGGTTGACACCGGGTCGTCTTTGAATGTGCTGCCTAAGAAGGCTATGATGAAGCTGGATGTTCGAGGGATTTTGTGTACACCAAGTGATTTGGTAGTCAGAGCGTTTGACGGCACGCGGAGAACAGTCTTCGGATCGATCACCTTGCCTCTGCAAGTGGGGCCGGAAGTGTTTGCAACGGAGTTTTATATCATGGATATACAGCCTGCGTACAGCTGCTTGCTGGGAAGACCTTGGATTCATGGGGCGGGGGCTGTCACGTCAACCCTGCATCAGAAGTTAAAGTATATGGTCGGAGACAGTGTAGTCACCGTGTGCGGAGAAGAAGACATCCTGGTCAGCCATCTATCTTCGTTTAAATATGTGGAAGTCGACGGGGAGATCCACGAGACGCCATGCCAGGCATTCGAAGGGTTGCGCATAAAGGACAAGGGTCCCGGGCCAAGCAAAGTGCCAGAGATAGCTGTTTCTTCATATAAAGAGGCCCAAGCGCTAGTGAAGGCAGGAGAAGCCACGGGCTGGGGCAAAGTATTGGACATTCCGGTGAAAATGGACCGGTTCGGACTGGGGTACCGACCGTCGTCATCAACTCCTTCTGTGGGGGCCCCTCATTTCAGAAAGTCAATCACCATCTCTGCCAGTGGAGTATGCCATGAATCTGTCAATGCTGCTTCGGAGTCTGATGAAGGGGACAGCGACTGTGATATGGATGCCTGGATTCAGCCAAGCACGCCAGGACAAGGACTGTGCAACTGGTCTATTCAGGAGCTTGTTCCTGTGACTTTCAAACAGTAATGCTTTGCTTTATTAATTGTTGAATAATCTGATGTCTTGCCCGGGGCATCAGGATTTGCTTAGGGCTGTGTTGTTATAAACATTGCTTCGTTAATCATTAAATAAATGGCGTTTTTTTTCATGTGTAAATACTGTAATCCCTGTCTTTCTTGTTTCGTATTTTTCAATAAAATGGCAATGTGGTTATCCGCTTTATACGCATTTTGAAGCACTTAACCCTTTCTTTTGCAGGATAACATTTTCAGATGACATCCTTGAACCACCTATGACTCGTCCCGACTTCGAGCACCCGGTATTCCAGACCGAAGAAGAGGTTGTCGAAGATAGCGACGTTCCTGAAGAACTGTCCTGGTTGGTGAAGCAAGAGGAAAGAGCCATTCTGCCTCACGACGAGGTTATCGAAATTATCAATTTGGGGTCGGAAGGGGTTGAGAAAAATATTCGTATCGGAGCCGCACTGCAGAGTGATATCAAGCGAAAACTGGTTGAAATGCTCCGAGAGTATAATGATGTATTCGCTTGGTCGTATCAAGATATGCCAGGGCTCGATACAGATATGGTTGTGCATCGTCTGCCACTGAAAGAAGACTGCCCGCCTGTCAAACAAAAACTTCGCAGAACTCGACCAGATATGGCAATGAAGATCAAAGAGGAGGTTCAGAAACAGTGGGACGCTGGTTTCCTGGCTGTGACGAAGTATCCCTCATGGGTTGCCAACATCGTACCAGTGCCAAAGAAAGATGGCAAGGTTCGAATGTGCGTGGATTATAGAGATTTGAATAAAGCAAGCCCAAAAGACGATTTTCCACTTCCTCATATTGATGTATTAGTTGATAATACCGCTCAATACTCTGTATTCTCCTTCATGGATGGCTTTTCAGGCTATAATCAAATTAAAATGGCGCCAGAGGATATGGAGAAGACTACTTTCATAACACCGTGGGGAACATTTTGCTACAAAGTGATGCCCTTTGGTTTGAAAAATGCTGGGGCAACATATCAGCGTGCGATGACGACTCTTTTTCATGACATGATGCATAAAGAGATCGAAGTTTATGTTGACGATATGATTGCCAAATCCCAGACGGAGGAAGAGCATCTGGTGAATCTGTTGAAGTTGTTTAAAAGGCTTAGGAAGTTCAGGCTGAGGCTGAACCCTAACAAATGCACCTTCGGGGTGAGATCGGGTAAGCTCCTGGGGTTCATAGTAAGCGAAAGAGGAATAGAGGTCGATCCTGCTAAAATAAAAGCGATTCAAGAAATGCCGACGCCTAAAACAGAGAAAGAGGTGCGCGGGTTTTTGGGGAGATTGAACTACATTGCTCGGTTCATATCTCACCTGACTGCTACGTGTGAACCATTATTCAAGCTGTTGAAGAAAGATCAAGCTGTAACGTGGAACGATAATTGTCAAAAGGCGTTCGATAAAATAAAGAAGTATCTGCAGGAGCCTCCTATTTTGATACCCCCAGTGGCAGGGAGACCCTTGATAATGTATTTGACGGTTCTTGAGGGAAGCATGGGTTGTGTTCTCGGTCAACACGACGAGACGGGGAGAAAAGAGCATGCCATTTACTATTTGAGTAAGAAATTTACAGACTGTGAATCTCGATACTCAATGCTGGAGAAAACTTGTTGCGCGCTAGCCTGGGCCGCCAAGCGTTTGAGGCAGTACATGCTGAATCATACAACCATGCTCATCTCGAAGATGGATCCAATCAAATATATATTTGAAAAGCAGGCGTTGTCAGGTAGAATTGCCCGGTGGCAGATGATCTTGACTGAGTACGATATTCAGTACGTCTCGCAAAAGGCAATAAAGGGGAGTGTGTTGTCTGAGTATCTGGCGGAGCAGCCTATTGAAGAGTATCAATCGATGAGATTTGACTTTCCTGACGAGGATATCATGTATCTCAAGATGAAGGATTGCGAAGAGCCGTTACCAGACGAAGGACCAGAGCCGGGGTCCAAATGGCAGATGATATTTGACGGAGCTGTGAATGCTTACGGTAGCGGAATAGGGGCAATTATCACTACGCCGCACGGGTCGCACATCCCGTTTACTGCCCGATTGACCTTTGCTGTTACCAACAATGAGGCAGAATACGAAGCTTGTATAATGGGGCTTGAAGAAGCCATTGATTTGCGAATCAAACATTTAGACGTATACGGAGACTCAGCTCTGGTAGTGAATCAGATCAAAGGGGAATGGGAGACACGTCAGCCCAATTTGATACATTATATGAATTATGCCAGGAGATTGTTGCCTTTCTTCGACAAAGTTGAATTGCATCATGTGCCGCGGGCAGAAAATCAAATGGCTGACGCCCTTGCCACCTTGTCTTCCATGTACAAGGTCAATTTCTGGAACGAAGCTCCCCAAATCACTATCTCTCGGTTGGACAGGCCAGCTTATGTATTTGCTATTGATGAAGCGTCTGATGGCAAACCGTGGTATTTTGATATCCTTAATTTCCTGAAGAATAAAGAGTATCCGGCTGGGGCATCCAGTCAAGATCAGAAGACTCTCAGGAGATTAGCGGGTAATTTCTATTTGAACCCGGATGGCGTCTTATACAGAAGAAACCACGACTTGGTGTTGTTGCGTTGTGTAGACGAGAAAGAGGCAAAGCTTCTCATGGAGGAAATTCACGAAGGTGCATTTGGCACGCATGCTGGTGGACATGCTATGACGAGAAAACTGCTGCGGGCAGGTTACTTTTGGCTGACGATGGAAACTGATTGTTTCAAGTTTGCAAGAAAGTGCCACAAGTGCCAAATTTATGCTGATAAAATACATGTACCTCCGAGTCCTCTAAATGTGATGTCATCTCCATGGCCATTCTCAATGTGGGGAATCGATATGATTGGAAAGATTGAGCCGACGGCTTCTAACGGGCATCGGTTCATCCTCGTAGCAATCGATTATTTCACCAAGTGGGTGGAAGCAGCGTCTTACGCAAATGTAACGAAGCAAGTGGTGGCTAGATTCATCAAGAGAGATATCATTTGCCGATACGGAATTCCCGAGCGGATAATCACGGATAATGGTTCTAATCTGAACAACAAAATGATGAAGGAGCTCTGTCAGAATTTCAAGATCGAACATCACAACTCCTCCCCTTACCGACCCAAGATGAATGGCGCTGTCGAAGCGGCCAATAAGAATATCAAGAAAATCGTCCAGAAAATGGTGGTGACCTATAAAGATTGGCATGAAATGCTACCTTTCGCTTTGCACGGTTATCGTACGACGGTACGCACATCAACCGGGGCAACTCCATTCTCGTTGGTATACGGAATGGAAGCGGTACTACCATTGGAAGTTGAGATCCCTTCTCTGAGGGTATTGCGAGACGTTCAGCTGGACGAGGCAGAATGGGTAACGAATAGGTTGAACCAACTGAGTTTGATGGATGAGAAGAGGCTAGCTTCTCTGGCATACGGTCGTTTGTACCAAAGACGAATGAAGAAAGCGTACGACAAGAAGATACTTCCGCGAAGCTTTCAGACGGGCGACCTTGTGCTGAAAAGGATTCTCCCGCCGCAAGCAGATCACAGGGGCAAGTGGACCCCCAACTACGAAGGGCCATACGTTGTCAGTAAGGTCTTTTCAGGGGGAGCTTTGTTGCTGTCCACCATGGACGGGGAAGACTTTGCATCACCTGTGAATTCGGACGCGGTTAAAAAATACTTTGCTTAAAATAGACCCGCTGGACAGAAAAAAGAGAGTCCAGGCAAAAATGGGGCATCCTGGCGAACCAAAAACAGAATGAAAGGTTCGGGCAAAAGTTAGGGATAAAATTGAAAAAAATGTACACCCGCGAAGTTGAAAACCTACACTGGGCGGCTTCGGCAAAAAAGGGTATCCCGGTGAACTGAAAACCCGTAAAGGGCGGTTCACGCAAAAGTTAGGGATGAGAAAAGCAAATGACTGCGGTCCGAGTTTGGTATTCAATGGGCATCAGTGCGGAAGAATATGTTTGAGGAGTCAGTTATCGGATACAACCTCTTCAGAAGTAGGGATACCGGGAAAGTGTAAGAGTCGGACGAGTCATGGGAGGATCAGTTCGTGGTGCTCATCTGCGTCCAGTTGCCGACATGTGTACAAAATTTAATTTGTCAATATTTATGCTTCTTGTGGGTACTTGCATACTTGTATATTTGCTTTGCGTAGCTTCCTCTTTTCAGGAGTTACATCCCGTGTACAAAAACTCCGCCCATTCAGGGGCCCAATCAATGAAAATGTGTTATTCAGTACTTGATGCCTGTTCTTTACTGTTTTGCGCATGATAAAACGCCTAAGTTTATTGAAGCTAGCATGAGTACAACATCGCTGGCCCTTGCCAACAATTGTTAAAGCTTTGAATTAACTGAGTGTAACGTCACTAATCTGAATCGATTTGGATTGCATAGGCTTGTCGTGCTTTGTTTGCGTTGTTGCAGGTTTCATAACTGTACGAGGAAGGTGATCAAAAGATTGCAATAGTGAAAGGCTTGATCCCCACGCAGGTCAGGCATGTTCTTCCTGAAGAAGGATAGAATTCTCCAGCTAGCCGTAGCTTATCCAAAGGACGTGCTCCAGAGAAGTTACTCGTCTTCAGCAGAGTTTGGTGATTCCGAGATCGTAAGGCTGTATTCCGACAGGTTCATCTCCCCACGCAGGGTCAGGCACTCTTCCCCAGTGGAGTCAGTTAATTTTCCCCAAGAGAATCCAGCCATCCCCAGCGGAGTTCTCTTTTCAGTAAATGTTCTTTCCTTCCAGTGGAATTCGAAGGTCAAGACTCTCCAAAGCAGAGTTGATGGCGGTTCCTGTCATTTATTTTGTCAGAGATACTGGTGATATCGGTTCACGTTCCAGCAGAAAGTCCGATCGTGCTGTGCGCATCTGCTATTCCTCAGCAGAGTTATTGTCCCCAGCAGGGGTTACTTCAGCAAGACGTGTGGTTTGAGTTCCCAACTTCCCAGCAGGGTCGACTTCATCCTACCAGCATTTATTTTGCCGGAATAATTTTGTAGCATCAGGCTATCCCCGGCGAGTCGGCGTTACCCTTCCAGCATTTATTTTGCTGAAGCAGTTTCTGTACTCTAGTGGTTCAGGTGGAGAGAGCTCTTGCTCAAATAAATTACTAAACAGTCAAGATCTCGGCAGGAGATATTCAATAACAATGTCAGTTTCGGCGGTATTCTCCCACAGAGTTATCGTGATAAAACTCTCTTTGTCTCCAGCAGAGTCATTTATGCAAATGTATCTGATTTTCCCCAGCCAGAGTGGCCAGGATAAGAATCTCCTTATTCCCAAGCAAAGTTCGTTTGTCATCAACGAGTCGCATGAATCAGAATTTCGAAGCAGGTGTCCGATAGTTGGTTTTCAGACATCCCCAGTAGAGTTCATCTCGAAGTCGCTGTCACGTCAGTGCTGAGCAGTTTGTGGGTAAGGATCATTGAAGAATTAAGTCCTGACGTGGACCATTTACTCCTAGAATGACGGGATTTCTTCAGAAGTGGGCGTCCTAACGTGGACAGGTTTGTTTTACCGGATTGGTAAGGTGCGTTAATCCTGACGTGGATAGATTCGGTCTCTCGAAATTTGGAGAAAAGGAGGTCATGACGTCGACAAAAGATTGGTTATTCTTCGTGTTGGTGTCCCGACGTGGATCATTTGTTTCCAACAGATATTTTTATTCGTAATAGTGAAATGTGCGTCCTGACGTGGACAAGTTTGTAGTTCTTTGTGATGACAAGATACAAGAGTCCTGACGTGGACAAATTTATCCTTCTTCGTGTTGTTGGCAAAGTGTAAGTCCTTACGTGGACAAGATATTTCCCCAGCAAGTCGAAGACGCGTGAGTCCTTACGTGGACAAGTTATTTCCCCAGTGGGTCGAGGGTATGAGTCCTCACGTGGACAAGCCTTATTTCCTCAGCGAGTCGAAGACGCCTGAGTCCTAACGGGGACGAATCAAGACGAGATCAGTGTCCTAACGCGAGCAGATCAAAGAGATTATTATTCCTAACGTGGAAAGATGTAGTCCTTACGCGGACATATCAACAGAGGTGATTCCTAACGTGGAAAGACGGAGATTCCTAACGCGGAAAAGATGGAGTCCATACGCGGACGTATCAGAAGTGATTCCTAACGTGGAAATGACAGTATTCCTAACGTGGAAAAAAGAGAGTCCTTACGTGGACAGATTAAGATGGCATTCCTTACGTGGAAAAATGAGTCCTGACGCGGACAAATCAGAAAGAAGTTGGTATTCCTTACGTGGAAAGATCAAAGTCCTGACGCGGACATATCAAGATTGATTCCTGACGGGGAAAGAAATGGATTATTCCTGACGTGGAAAAGTTTAGTCCTGACGTGGACAGATCAAGGTTTGATTCCTAACGTGGAAAGATCAGAGTCCTTACGTGGACATATCAAGAGCATTCCTTATGTGGAAGAAAAATGGTTTCCTTACGTGGAAAGACGAGTTTATTCCTTACGTGGAAAGATCGGAGTCCTGACGCGGACATGTCAAATGGCATTGGAGTCCTTACGTGGACAGATTGATATAGTTTCCTAACGCGGAAAGAAGATTGCTTCCTAACGTGGAAAGATAAAAGCGTTACTCCTAACGTGGACGATGTGATTCCTAACGTGGACAGGTGTTACTCCTAACGTGGAAGAGTTTTTCCTAACGTGGGCGATTCAGTTTATGGAAATGCAGACGAACTATCCCCAGCGGAGTTGTTGGGATTTTCTGGGTTAACAGCAAGTGGAGTCCTAACGTGGACAGATTTAGTTGAGATTTCTTTGTATTGATGACAGACAGAGTCCTAACGTGGACAAGCAAGCAAGCAATTTGTTATGACTCTTCAGAACGATGAAGACAATCCCCAGCACGGTCGTGCGAGATCAGCGGGTTGCTCTAACAGTCAGATTCAGCTGACGAATGTCATTCCTCAAGCAGGAGCGCAGTTTATTTCTGCGGTTGGCAAATTTCTGGTTTCACTAGTATTCAACCGTCTCGTACCGCGAATGTCTGAAGGCTCCGGGCTCTTCATCCAATCGGGTCCAAGTCGCTTGAATAGGGGCAGCTGTTGCACCCTAAAATTTGCTCAACCTTATTCCTTGGATTTATGTTTCATTATCATTAGCATTTGCATATAGAGTCATGTACATAGACTAACCATCTGCATAGCATAAGCATAGCAAGTCATTCAACAGGGGACCAATCATTATTTTCATCTCTAGAGGCCTAGCAAGAGGTTATTATTCCAATTCAATCTCATTCAAGTCATCAGGAAAGAATTTGAAAGCAAAGAGTTCAGCAGATCAATCCTTGAGATCATCTCCTAGTTGAGGGTATCTGAGGATCAACAAGAGGGTTGTGAGCTGTGAAGGGGAGACATGGAGAGCATCTAGACATTATGAGAGACTTAAAAGGTCATTTGGAGAAGAAAACAAGTCATTGATGAAAGCACAAGAGCTACAGTTGAAGACAGTCAACTAGGGTTTCATCTGGGTTAACCCTAGGTCAACCCTAGGTCAATTGACTAATTTAAAAAGGGCATTCAAGGCTATTTGAGAGATGTGGGGATCAACATTTGACATATGAAGAATGATATGGAGATATGGCAAGGAGAATTCAAGAGAAATCAAGGAGAAGAGGAGTTACTAAATTAGGGTTTCTCTGTAAAATCCCCTAGTTTAGGTCAAATTTCCAAGCAAGATAAGTCAAAATTCTAGCTTCAAATGGCTTCTTGGCCAACATGAAACTTGTAGAGGATCTCAAGACCTTTAATTTGAGTGGTGGAAGACCTCAAGGAGATTTATAGAACTCAAGTTATGGTCCTTACAAGTTACAGGTCATTTGGGGTGTCTGAACTTTTGTCTGTGAAAGTGACTTGACTTCCAAGCTAGTTTTGCCCCTCAAGGAGATTTCAAATGAATTCTTGGTCAACATAAGAATTGTTCCTCATTGTCTTAGCTTTCTAGAATGGTATGGCATGCCTTCATATGATGTGGAGAACTCAACTTATGGTCTTGACAAGCAAAGGGTATTTTGGGCATTTGTGAATTACAGGTCATTTTAACCTATGTCCAAAACTCATACAAGGAGGCCTCAAATGGAAAAACTTACAACATCAAACTTGCTCCAAATGGGATTTTAAGTCTAGAAAGAAGGTCACAAGTTATTGGAGAAGCTCATAGCATGGAGTTGCATGATTGGTCAAAATATGAACTAAAAAGGCTTATAAAGTGAATAATTTCAAATTGAAAAATGGTTTGGGAGGTTTACAAGTCCAAATGGAGACTTCCAATATATGATTTTGAATGGAAAAACAATTCTAAGAACAATGGTTCACACACTTTTTTGAGTTTAGAAGGAAAAAATGAAGTTATCCATGGTTGCTTACCTTTTAAGAAACATAATCAAAAATGAGCCAAAGTTTGAAAACAAGGGAATGTGCAAGATGGATCTAGAATGTACCATTGGGGTCTATATATTCATGAAAGATGAATTTGGCAAGGGTTGGCCTCATTTGCACCAAGAATTCCACAAGATTTCTCATTCTTTCTTCAAAAGTTTCATTCCAAATCTCTCAAATTCTTCATCAATTCTCATCAAGATCAATTCAATTTTACTCCATCATCATCATAGATCATAATTGAAGCCAGGATCAAGTGATTATCATCCATTTTCGAGTGCTTTTTGCAAGAATATCAAAGTTGCCAATTCCATTGGATAGCATAATTCTGGCCAAGTTTCATCCAAAGCTTGCATACAGAATCAAGTTCCTCAAGGATTGATCAAGATTCAACACTTAGAAGCTTCAGATCCACATCTTCCATAGCTGTTCTCAAGGTTTTACACCAGGTAAGTTTTCCTTCGATTTGCTTAATTCAGTTAGTTTCACATGATTTTATTAGTTTAGACTTGATCTAGGTGGTTAGGAGATTAGGTTAGATGAATTTGGGAAGGATTGGTGATGGTTAGTGACAGGTGCAACAATCTGTTTGGATCAATATCTCTTAGGTTAAGCCACTAGAATTGTAGCTGGATAGCGCATGTTGATCTCCATTAGGCATAGACTAGTTTATGTTAAGTTTGATTGAGGATTGTGGTGATGCATCTCAGTGCATATTCATGATGATCAGTTGTTACCTCGATCGGGTTGAAAGATTCTGTGAGTTTCAGACTGAGCTAGTGTTATAGGATTGTAGAGTGATGAATTCTGAGCATGTTTCATGTTTATGGCGTGGCGTTTCACTGCGTGTAGAAGGAGAACCGAAGGGTGTAAAGAGTGCTCGTGCATGGAGGTGTGAGGTTGAAACCCTAGTTTCAGTTGGTTCAAGGAAGAAGACGTAATCACGTCCGTTCAATGAGTGTAGGACCTTTGACTGATAGCGTGATCGTGTGGCCTACATTCAATCTGAAATTTGGAGGGAAGGACCTTGGCCAAAACGCACCGTTTCATTAATTGAAACGGGCGGGCCTAAGATGAGATTGATATCCCCACCCCCGTGTTAGGCCCAAAACCAATATTCAACGTGATTCTGTTGTTTTTCTCACCCCCCAGCGCTCTTCCATTTGTTTCTTTAATTCTGAATGTGTACTGGGCTTTGGTAAACTGCTAAGCGCACCCCCTGTCTGAAGGCCCATCCTGGTTTGAACTGGGGCGAGTTCCTATTCTGACCCCCCTCCCTCATTTTATTTGGTTTATTTGTTTTAATTCATTTTAATTTTTACCATTTTCATTAATTCATAAATAATTCATAAAAAATGCTTTTTAATCCATTCTTTTTACCATATCTTCATTAAAATGTCTAGAATATTATAGGAAAATAAAATTTCATTTTTTAGTTTTATTTCATATTTTTTACATATTTTCTAAATAAATGTCATATTAAATAGTTCATTTCATGCATTATTTTTATGATTTTTGTTCTCTCACATGCTTTGATATTTTTTGATCATTCTTTTCATATTGTTTAGATGAGATATTAGGCTTGTAGAAATATTTTAGTTCCCATTTTTAGAGGTTAATTTTAGGTGATTAATAAATGCTTGAATATCATGAGCAAAACTAGGGTTTAGGTGACAACTTAGGAGTTTGATTTCATTTCCCTTAGGACTTAGGGTTTGAATAGATTAGTTATGGGACTATAGGGGCTATGGGTAGTTATTAGATCCCTTAGAGAACAGTTAGGATTCCCCTACTGCTATTATTACTGTCTGTATATCTGTTGTCTGGTGTGGTGTGCCCTCTGGGGATTGTTGCTTGTTTGATTGGGTATTGGGTTTGCCTGGGGCCCTGGGGAAGCTGAAGATTTGTGAAGATGAAGCTATTGGAGATTCAAAGATTGAAGATCAACTGTCAGAGTTGAGGAGGAGTTTCTTGATGGCAGATGCTGAGGAGATTAGGGTTTAGGAGCTAGGCAGAGCTCTAGATTAGAAATTTTGTTTCTCAAACATGGATTGCCTTGTCTGCATCCATTCTTCTCTGTGATTCAGAGTCTCTCTAAGACACTCACCCCCTTCCTTTGGAAGGCTTGGTGATAGTGTCTATGAGATAGAACTCTTGAGAGAAAATGTCTCTTGTGTTAGAAGCAGTCTGTTCACCACCTTTGGTAGTCAGCTGATTGCTTAACACCCATTCACTCTTGTGACTGATCCCTCATCCTGGAGGTTTGAGATTGAAGAAAAGCCATTGCAGATGGAAGACTGATGATCAAAGCCCTTGTCTGAAGGCCATGAAGATGGAGATTGATGCTTGTTGAAGCCTGTAGCTGATTGGAGGTTACTTGAAGCCAGTTGTTGATTCAGAGCTGCTGATGCTGTTTCTTTTGGCTGTATTTCATTTGTTGATGTATTGATTGGTTTTCTGAACTGTATTGTTTGCTGTTTACCCTGTTGGGTTGAAAGTGAAGCCTGTTCACTTTTTGCCTATTGTTTTCTAGGTTCGAGGTTGAGTGGGACCCCCTTGCCTCGCTTGTGCTGTTGCATCCATGCATTTTACTGCTTTACTGTATATATCTGATATTGTTTCTGTTTCTGCCTATCCCGTAGGATCTCTGTTTCTCTCTGTGCAAGAAAGGAGCATGATAGACACTAGGTCTTAACCCATGCATGATAACATTAGGTTAGTTTGTTTCCCTTCGCAACCGTAGGTTAGAGTTCTGTCTCTTTCTTTCTCAAAACAAACAGAAAAACACATAAAGATTTCAAACTCAATAAAAACACTTCTTTCGTAAAAGAATGTGAACTCATCAAAACGTCATTTTTGTCCGCTTGGACTGTTAATCAGAAAACCCTTTTTTTCAGAAAAAATAAAATCAACCAAGACAAGCTCGTGTCGTACGTGGCCCGAACTACGTTTGCTCTGATCTTCCATGCTGTGTGGAAGTACGTAGGCATAGGATGCGATATCCTAGCGAGCAACCTTCCCCTCCTTTCCCGTAGGTAGGCGAACTACGTTGACTCTGATTTCTCGTTCCAGACGGGAATACGTAGGCATAAAGTGCGATACTTTGCCGAGTCATTTTTATTTTCATTTTCTTTTTCACCCTTGACCTATAGTTTAGATAGAATAACAATCCATACCCGAAAACAAGCGTGGATCCCGTCGAGTACGACGGACGTGAGGGGTGCTAATACCTTCCCCTTGCGTAACCGACTCCCGAACCCAGGTTTTGGTTGCGATGACCATACCTTTCCCGTGTTGTGCGAGGTTTACTCTGAGCGTTTCCTTTCCCTCCCGTGGGATAAATAACGCACGGTGGCGACTCTTCTGTTCAGCCGGCGCCGATTTTCGCAGTAGCGACACACGTCAGGAATACAAGCCTCTTTCCACGTAAGGAATACTATCTTTCCACGTAAGGAAACCATCTATTGTCTTGGTTTGTCCACGTAAGGACTCCAATCTTTCCACGTAAGGAATACAATTTCTTTCCACGTAAGGAATACCTTCTCAATCTGTCCCCGTAAGGACTCCAATCTTTCCACGTAAGGAATGCCATCTTTTTCCACGTAAGGAAACGAACTTCTTTTCTTTCCACGTAAGGAAGCACAATCTTATCTTAGTTTGTCCCCGTCAGGACTCCAATCTTTCCGCGTAAGGAAACATAACCTCGATCTGTCCACGTCAGGACTCCAACTTGATATGTCCACGTAAGGACTCAATCTTTCCACGTAAGGAATCACCTCTTTCCACGTAAGGAAACCACTCTTTCTGATTTGTCCACGTAAGGACTCCCATCTTGATATGTCCACGTAAGGACTCAATCTTTCCATGTAAGGAATCACCTCTTTCCACGTAAGGAAACACATTTTGATTCGTCCACATAAGGATTCAATCTTTCCACGTTAGGAGTCAAACTTTGATCTGTCCACGTCAGGACTAAACCTTTCCACGTAAGGAAACATCTTCTCTTTCCACGTAAGGAATAGACCTGTCCACGTCAGGACTCACGTTTCGTCTTGATTTTTCCACGTCAGGACTCCCTTCTTGACTTACTGAGGAAATAAAACCTTGTCCACGTCAGGACTCGTGCACCTTCGACCCATTAGGGAAGTGAGACCTGTCCACGTCAGGACTCATATCTCAACCTACTGAAGTAATAGAACCTGTCCACGTCAGGACTCGCGCGTCTTCGACTTGCTGGGGAAATAAAACTCGTCCACGTCAGGACACACACTCTGCCAACAACACGAAGACGGATAAATTTGTCCACGTCAGGACTTTCGTATCTTGTCATCGCGAAAAACTATAATTTTTCCCACGTCAGGACACACAGTTCACCATTAAGAAGAAAGACACTTGCCGGAAATAAATTGTCCATGTCAGGACGCCAACACGAAGAGTAACCAACTTTTGTCCACGTCAGGACTCCACACTCAATCAATACCGAGAACTCGAATCTGTCCACGTTAGGACTAACACACATCGTCAACTTGAGGAAATGTCCACGTCAGGACTCCCACTTCTCTTAGCACAAAAAACCTGTCAATAAACCCGTCCACGTTAGGACTCCTCCTTCCCTTGGTCCGCAAACTTTTTATCACTGACGTTACAGCGGCTTTGCAGCTGACTCTACTAGGGATATTTGGAAATCAAACTACTGGATGCCTACTCTAGTAACCGGCGGTAGCCTCTGAAATTCTGGTTCATGAAACCTTTTAATGCTGACGTAACAACAACTTTGAAGGAAACAATCCGCTGGTCGGACTAGAGAAACTTCAACAAGAAACCCTGGCGGGGAAATAAGTAACTCTGCTTGGGGACAAAGAGAAACTTATCCTGCTGACTCTGTGGGGAGTAGTGCCAAAGCTGACACTTCGTTGAATGTATCATGCCGAGACTTCGAATGTTTGGTAGTTCGTTTGAGCGAGAGCTCTCTCCACCTGAACTGCTAGAGTACAGAAACTGCTTCAGCAAAATAAATGCTGAAGATAACGCCAACTCCGCTGGGGATAGCCAGGTGCTACAGAATTATTCCAGCAAAATAAATGCTGTAAGAGTGAATTCGACTCAGCTGGGAAATTAGGAACTTAAACCAAGCACCTTGTTGAAGTAACATCCTGCTGGGGAATATAACTCTGCTGGGAAGTAGCAGATGTGCCAACTACGATTGGACTTCTGCTAGAGAGTGAATTGATATTACACAGTATTCCTGACAAAATAAATGCCAGGACCCACAACCAACTTTGCCGGGGAGAGTCTTAACCTTCGAGTTCCACTGGGAGGAAAGAACACTTGCTGAAGAGAGAGAACTCCGCTGGGGACGGAATGATTCTCTTGGGGAAAATCAACTCACTCCACTAGGGGAGAGTAAATGACCCTGCGGGGAAAGGTAAACTGTCTGAATACAGCTCACAAACACTAATCTTCTGCGGCTAAACCATTCTGCTTGAGATAGGGGAATCCTTCTGGGGGACACCACACCGTTTGAATACATTCTACAATCTTGGAATTGCCAAACTCTGATGAGGATGAACGACTTTGCTGGAGAATGTCCTTTGAATAAGCTACGACTAGCTGGGGAATTCGATCCTTCTTCAGCGAGGAACAATGTTATCTTAGAAGCACGACCTGCGTGGGGATCGAGTCCTTCGTTACGAGCTTCTGGTCAATACTGCAATCTTTTGATCGTCCTCTTTGTCGCTATGAAACCTGCAACAATACAAACAAGACAAGACAAGCCTATGCAACCAAATCGATTCAGGTTAGTGACGTTATTTTCAGTTAATTCAAAGCTTTAGCAATTGTTGGCAAGGGTCAGTGATGTTATACACCTGCTAGTTTCAGTAAACTTAGGCGTTTTATCATGCACAAAACAGTAAAGAACCAGCATCAAGTACTGAATAACGTATTTTATTGATTGGGCCCCTGAATGGGCAGAATTTTTTTTTGTACACGGGATGTAACTCCTGAAAAGAGGAAGCTACGCAAAGCAAATACACAAGTATGCACAAGAAGCATAAATATTTTGACAAATTAAATTTGTACACATGTCGGCAACGGGATGCAGACGAACACCACGAACTGATCCTCCCATGACTCGTCTGACTCCAATGCTTTCCCGGTATCCACACTTCCGAAGAGGTTGTATCTGATAATCGACCCCTCAGGTATTCTCCCGCATTGATGCTCACTGCAGTATCAAATTCGGACCGCAGTCATTTGCTTTTCAAATCCCTAACTTTTGCGTGAACCGCCCTTTACGGGTTTTCAGTTCACCGGGATACCCCTTTTTGCCGAAGCCGCCCAGCGTAGGTTTTCAACTTCGCGGGTGTACATTTTTTCAATTTTATCCCTAACTTTTGCCCGAACCTTTCATTCTGTTTTTGGTTCGCCAGGATGCCCCATTTTTGCCTGGACTCTCTTTTTTTGTTGTCCAGCGGGTCTATTTTAAGCAAAGTATTTTTTAACTGCGTCCGAATTTACAGGCGACGTAAAGTCTTCACCGTCCATAGTGGACAACAACAACGCTCCTCCTGAAAAGACTTTCCTGACAACGTATGGCCCTTCGTAGTTGGGGGTCCACTTGCCCCTGTGATCTGCCTGCGGCGGGAGAATCCTTTTCAGCACAAGGTCGCCCGTCTGAAAGCTCCGAGGATGTATCTTCTTATCATATGCTTTCTTCATTCGGCTCTGGTACAAACGACCGTATGCTAGAGAAGCTAGCCTCTTCTCATCCATCAAACTCAATTGGTTCAACCTGTCTTTCACCCATTCTGCCTCGTCCAGCTGAACGTCTCGCAATACCCTCAGAGAAGGGATCTCAACTTCCAATGGTAATACCGCTTCCATTCCGTATACTAACGAGAACGGGGTTGCCCCGGTTGATGTGCGTACCGTCGTACGATAACCGTGCAAAGAGAAAGGTAGCATCTCGTGCCAATCCTTATAGGTCACCACCATCTTCTGCACGATCTTCTTGATATTCTTATTGGCCGCCTCGACAGCGCCATTCATCTTGGGTCGGTAAGGGGAGGAGTTGTGATGTTCAATCTTGAAATTCTGACAGAGCTCCTTCATCATTTTGTTGTTCAGGTTTGAACCGTTGTCCGTGATTATCCGCTCGGAGACTCCATATCGGCAGATGATATCTCTCTTGATGAATCTAGCCACCACTTGCTTCGTTACATTTGCGTATGACGCCGCTTCTACCCACTTGGTGAAGTAATCGATTGCTACTAGAATGAACCGGTGCCCATTAGAAGCCGTCGGCTCGATCTTTCCAATCATATCGATTCCCCACATCGAGAATGGCCATGGCGATGACATCACATTCAGAGGACTGGGAGGCACATGGATCTTATCAGCATAGATTTGGCACTTGTGGCACTTCCTCGCAAACTTGAAGCAGTCAGTCTCCATAGTCAGCCAAAAATAACCTGCCTGCAGCAGCTTTCTCGTCATAGCATGCCCACCAGCATGCGTACCAAAGGTACCTTCGTGTATTTCCTCCATGAGCAGCTTTGCCTCTCTTTCATCTACGCAACGCAACAACACCAAGTCGTGGTTTCTTCTGTATAAGACGCCATCCGGATTCAAATAGAAATTACCCGCTAATCTCCTGAGAGTCTTCTGATCTTGACTGGATGCCCCAGCCGGATACTCTTTGTTCTTCAGGAAATTAAGGATGTCAAAATACCACGGTTTGTCGTCGGATGCTTCATCAATAGCAAATACGAAAGCTGGTCTGTCAAGCCGAGAGATAATGATTCGGGGAGCCTCGTTCCAGAAGTTGACTTTGTACATGGAAGACAAAGTGGCGAGAGCGTCAGCCATTTGATTCTCTGCCCGCGGCACATGATGCAACTCAACCTTGTCAAAGAAAGGCAACAATCTCCTCGCATAATTCATGTAATGTATCAAATTGGGCTGACGTGTCTCCCATTCCCCTTTGATCTGATTCACCACCAGAGTTGAGTCTCCGTATACGTCTAAGTTCTTGATTCGCAAATCAATGGCTTCTTCAAGCCCCATTATACAAGCTTCGTATTCGGCTTCATTATTGGTAACGGAAAAGGTCAGTCGGGCAGTAAACGGGATGTGCGACCCGTGTGGAGTAGTGATGATTGCCCCTATTCCGCTACCGTAAGCATTCACAGCTCCGTCAAATATCATCTTCCATTTGGAACCCAACTCTGGTCCTTTGTCTGGCAACGGCTCTTCACAATCTTTCATCTTTAGGTACATGATATCCTCGTCAGGAAAATCAAACCTCATCGATTGGTAATCTTCAATAGGCTGCTCCGCCAGATACTCAGACAACACACTCCCCTTTATAGCCTTTTGCGAGACATATTGAATGTCATATTCAGTCAAGACCATCTGCCAACGGGAAATTCTCCCTGACAACGCCTGCTTTTCGAATACATATTTGATAGGATCCATCTTCGAGATGAGCATGGTTGTATGATTCAGCATGTATTGCCTCAAACGTTTGGCGGCCCAGGCTAGCGCGCAACAAGTTTTCTCAAGCATTGAGTATCGAGATTCACAATCTGTAAATTTCTTACTCAAGTAGTAGATCGCATGCTCTTTTCTTCCTGTCTCATCGTGTTGACCGAGAACACAACCCATGCTTCCCTCAAGAACTGTCAAATACATAATCAAGGGTCTCCCTGCCACTGGGGGTATTAAAATAGGAGGCTCCTGCAAATACTGCTTTATTTTATCGAACGCCTTTTGACAGTTTTCGTTCCACGTTACAGCTTGATCTTTCTTTAACAGCTTGAATAATGGTTCACACGTAGCAGTTAGGTGAGATATGAACCGAGCGATGTAGTTCAACCTCCCTAACAACCCGCGCACCTCTTTCTCTGTTTTAGGCGTCAGCATTTCTTGAATCGCTTTTATTTTAGCAGGATCGACCTCTATTCCTCTTTTGCTTACGATAAACCCCAGCAGCTTACCCGATCTCACCCCGAAGGTGCATTTGTTAGGGTTCAGTCTCAGCCTGAACTTCCTAAGCCTTTTAAATAACTTCAGCAGATTCACTAGATGCTCTTCCTCCGTCTGGGATTTGGCAATCATATCGTCAACAGAAACTTCGATCTCCTTATGCATCATATCGTGAAAAAGAGTCGTCATAGCACGCTGATATGTTGCCCCAGCATTTTTCAAGCCAAAGGGCATCACTTTGTAGCAAAATGTTCCCCAAGGCGTTATGAAAGTAGTCTTCTCCATGTCCTCTGGCGCCATTTTAATCTGATTATAGCCTGAAAAGCCATCCATGAAGGAGAATACAGAGTATTGAGCAGTATTATCAACTAGCACGTCAATATGAGGAAGTGGAAAATCGTCTTTTGGGCTTGCTTTATTCAAATCCCTATAATCCACGCACATCCGAACCTTGCCATCTTTCTTTGGCACTGGTACGATGTTAGCAACCCATGAGGGATATTTTGTCACAGCCAGGAAACCAGCGTCCCACTGTTTTTGAACTTCCTCTTTGATCTTCACTGCCATATCTGGTCGAGTTCTGCGGAGCTTTTGTTTGACCGGCGGGCATTCTTCTTTCAGTGGTAGACGGTGCACAACCATATCTGTATCGAGTCCTGGCATATCTTCATACGACCAAGCGAATACATCATTATACTCTCGGAGCATTTCAACCAGTCTTCGCTTGATACCGCTCTGCAGCGCGGCTCCGATACGAATATTCTTCTCAACCCCTTCCGACCCCAAGTTGATAATTTCGATAACCTCTTCGTGAGGCAGAATGGTTCTTTCCTCTTGCTTCACCAACCAAGACAGTTCTTCAGGAATGTCACTATCTTCGACAACCTCTTCTTCGGCCTGAAATACCGGGTGCTCAAAGTCGGGACGAGTCATAGTTGGTTCAAGGATGTCATCTGAAAATGTTATCCTGCAAAAAGAATGGTTAAGTGCTTCAAAATGCGTATAAAGAGAATAACCACGTTGCCATTTTATTGACAAATACAAAACAAGAAAGACAGAGATTACAGTATTTGCACATGAAAAATGCCATTTATTTAATGATTAACACGCAATGTTCATAACAACACAGCCCTGAGCAAATCACGATGCCCCGGGCAAGACATCAGATTATTCAACAATTAATAAAGCAAAGCATTACTGTTTAAGAGTCACAGGAACAAGCTCCTGAATAGACCAGTTGCACAGTCCCTGCCCTGGCGTGCTTGGCTGAATCCAGGCATCCATATCACAGTCGCTGTCTCCTTCGTCAGACTCCGAAGCAGCATTGTTGGTTTCATGACATACTCCACTGGCAGAGATGGTTATTGGCCCTCTGAAACGGGGTGCCCCCACAGCAGGAGTCGATGACGACGGTTGGTACCCCAGCCCGAATCGGTCCATCTTCACAGGGATATCCAGCACTTTGCCCCAGCCCTTTGCTTCTCCTGCCTCCACTAGAGCTTGGGCTTCTTTATACGACGAGACGGCTATCTCTGACACCTTGCTTGGCCCGGGACCTTTGTCTTTGATACACAACCCTTCAAATGCCTGGCAGGGTGTTTCGTGGATCTCTCCGTCGACCTCCACATATTTAAATGACGACAGATGGCTGACCAGGATGTCTTCTTCTCCGCATACGGTGACCACGCTGTCTCCGACCATATATTTCAACTTCTGATGCAGGGTAGACGTGACTGCTCCAGCCCCATGAATCCAGGGTCTTCCGAGCAGGCAGCTATATGCGGGCTGTATATCCATGATATAAAATTCGGTCGCAAATACCTCCGGCCCCACCTGTAAAGGCAATGTTATCGATCCAAAGACTGTTCTTCGCGTGCCATCAAACGCTCTGACTACCAAGTCACTGGGCGTGCACAGGATTCCTCTGACATCTAGCTTCATCATCGCTTTCTTGGGCATTACATTCAAAGACGATCCGGTGTCGACCAATACATGCGACATTACTGATCCTCTACATTCGACAGATATGTGCAGCGCCATATTATGATCTCTCCCTTTCGGGGTCAAATCGAAGTCGGTAAAGCCCAAGCTGTGGCCTGCATTCACATGTGCCAACACTCCTTCCAGCTGATTTACAGAGACGTCTTGGGGTACAAAGGAAGTATCCAGGACTTTCAACAAAGCATTTTTGTGAGCTTCCGAACACAAGAGCAATGACAAGATGGATATTTTGGACGGCGTCTGTTGCAGATGCTCCAGAATCTTATAATCACTTTTTCGAATCAAGCGCATGAACTCTTCTACGTCTTTCGATGCCGCTTCTTTGCCGCTTGCTTGCACTGGGACATTCTCGACCATCTTCCCCTTTCCTTTTGCTAGTCTTTCGGCCTCCACTTCAGGTGATATAAAGATCCTGCCACTCCTTGTCATACCTCCTGACCCAACAACGTTATCTACAGTCTCGGCTGGCTGCTTATTAACATCAATCTTTATCCCGTCACAATACACCTCCAACCCATATGACCATGGGACTGCTTTTGTGTTCTCGTACGGGATCGGTCCGGCCTTAGTTATGGTGATCGGTGGTCGCTGGACCGGTGCTGCAATAGTGATTGTCTTTCGAGGAATCGTTACAGTGGCCACATCACTCTGATCATCTGCTACCGCCCCTGCAGGCTCTTCAGTTGCTGCTCGGTCAAACTGCAATGTGCCTCCATCAATTAAAGCCTGAATGCCTTTCTTCAAATCATCACACCCCCAGCTAGGGTCCAGCATTCTATGCAATACTCGTCACATCCTGGATAAACACCCCCTTGCAACAATCTGCTTTTTATCTCGTTCAGCGGCGTCTTTAAATCGTCGACCTTCATAATCAGATTCAACCCTTCCTTAGTCAGAATATCGTTTGCCCCATGATTAGGCATGGGTTTCTGCACTATATTCGGACCTGCCGTTCCGAAATTGATAGCCTTATTGTCCAAAAGATCCTGCACAACGTGCTTAAAAGCATGGCAACCCTCTACATCGTGGCCCGGAGCCCCAGAATGAAACTCACAGTGCCTGCTTGCATCATAGCCATACGTAGGAGTTCCTGTTATCGGTGCCAGAGTTCTCTTCTCTACCAGGTTCAAACCCAACAATGTCTGCAACAAATCAGCATACGTTGAGGGAGGCTTCTCAAATACTCTTCTTGGTTTACCACCCTGGAATCTTCGCTGAGCCCGCTGTGCCCCCTGCTGAGGCGGCTGCTGCTGCTGTTGTTGTTGCATTGGCTGCTGCTGAAACGGTTGTTGTTGATATGGAATAGTAACACTCGCCACCTGCTGCGGCTGATGATATTGATTTCGACCCCTGCCTCGGCCTCGGCCTTGGCCTCCAAATACTGCACTTGCCTCGCCCTGACGGCGCCCACCAAAAGCCTTCATATTACTGCCAGGTGCAGTTGATTCCTCAGCCTGGAACCTGCCTTGCTTAATGTTGTTTTCAATCTTTTCTCCCATCAGAATTAAGTCTGAGAAACTAGCCAAAGATGTGTGAAACAACTTGTTATAAAACATGCCTGTGAACGTGCCGATGAACATGTCGTTCATTTCCTTGTCTTCTAAAGGAGGACAGACCCTGGCAGCCATATCGCGCCACCTTTGCGCGTACTCTTTAAAGCTCTCACCCTTCTTCTGAGACAACCCTGTCAATTGGACCCGATTGGGTGCCAAGTCGCTGTTATACTTGTAGTGAGCTACAAATGCCTCTGCCAATTGCTTCCATGTCTTTATATTAGTCGGCTCCAACCCCATGTACCACTCTAAGGAAGGGCCCGACAGACTATCTTGAAAGAAATGCATTAGCATTCTCTCATCAGTTGAGTATGCAGACATCTTTCTGTAATAAGCCCGCACATGCACTTTCGGACAGGTGTCCCCTTTATACTTATCAAACGTAGGAGCTTTGAATTTGATTGGCACCCTCAAGCCAGGTATCAGACCCATTGTTGCCATGTCCAAGCCCACAACACTTTGGTTCAGGACCCCCCTCATCTGCTCTTCTAGCATTCTGATCTTCTGGGAGTTATCCATCGGCCCTTCAAAGCCTCCGCCGGAGAAAGCTTCCTCCTGCTGATCTTCTTGCCACATACCATTCCCAGCTCCATACCCATCATATTCATTATTGCGGCCAGCTCTAATTTGATTCATCACCGGGCCTCGGCCTCTGTTGCCGTATCCCTGAACACCTCCAGCAGGCCCAAAAGCCATTAACCCAACGCCGTTTCCATTTCCGAAACCTCCGTAACCCTGATTGGCCACACCATAACCATCTTGCCCAAAGCCTTGAGCATTGAAACCATATTTCCCAACGTTATCGAATCCTTGATCGTTGAACCCGAATCCAGCATTGCTAAAGTCGTTGCCTCCCATATTATCACCCAAGTTGACATCACCAAGCCCAACGTTATGGACAGTGTTGCACCCTAAAATTTGCCCAACCTTATTCACTTGGTTTATGTTTCAATGTCATTAGCATTTGCATATAGAGTTATGTGCATAGTCTAATCATCTGCATAGCATAAGCATAGCAAGTCATACAACAGGGGGACCAATCATTATTCTCATCTCTAGAAGCCTATCAAGAGGTTATTATCCCAATTCAATCTCATTCAAGTCATCAAGAAAGAATTTGAAAGCAAAGAGTTCAGCAGATCAAGCCTTGAGTCCATCTCCTAGCTGAGGGTATCTGAGGGTCAACAAGAGGGTTGTGAGCTGTGAGTTGAAGGCATGGAGAGTATCTAGACATTATGAGAGACTTAGAAAGTCATTTAAAGAAGGAGACAAGTCATTGATGAGAGCACAAGAGCTATAGCTGAAGGCAGTCAACTAGGGTTTCATCTGGGTCAACCCTAGGTCAACCCTAGGTCAATTGACTGATTTAAGGGGCATTCAAGTCTAGTGGAGAGATGTGGGGTTCATCATTGGACATATAAAGAAGGATATGGAGATATGCCAAGAATAATTCAAGAGAAATCAAGGAGAAGAGGAGCTTCTAAATTAGGGTTTCTGTGTAAAATCCCCTAGTTTAGGTCAAATTTCCAAGCAAGATAAGTCAAAATGCTAGCTTCAAATGGATCCTTGGCCAAAATGAAACTTGTAGAGGATCTCAAGACCTTTAATTTGAGTGGTGGAAGACATCAAGGAGATTTATAGAACTCAAGTTATGGTCCTTGCAAGTTACAGGTCATCTGAGGTATCTGAAATTTTGTCTGTGAAAGTGACTTGACTTCCAAGCTAGTTTTACCCCTCAAGGAGATTTCAAATGAATTTCTGGTCAACATAAGAATTGTTCCTCATTGTCTTAGCTTTCTAGAATGGTATAGTATGCCTTCATATGATGTGTGGAACTCAACTTATGGTCTTGGCAAGCAAAGGGTATTTTGGTCATTTGTGAATTACAGGTCATTTTAACCTATGTCCAAAACTCATACAAGGAGGCCTCAAATGGAAAAACTTACAACATCAAACTTGCTCCAAATGACATTTTGAGTCTAGAAAGAAGGTCACAAATTGTTGGAAAAGCTCATAACATGAAGTTGCATGATTGGTCAAATTTGAACTAAAATGGCTTATAACTTAAATAAAGTCAAAGTGAAAAATGGTTTGAGAGATTTATAAGTCCAAATGGGGACTTCCAATATATGATTTTGGGTCCAAAAGACATTTCAAAGACAATGGTTCAAGTACATTTTTGAGCTTAGTGGAAAAAATCAAAGTTATGTAGGGTTACTTGCATTTGAAGAAACATAACCAAAATGGATTCAATTTGGAATGCAAGGGAAGTTGCAAGATGGTTCTAGAAAGTTCATTTGAGCACTATATATTCATGAAATCAGAATTGAGCAAGGGTTGGATTCATTTTTCACCAAAAATTTCCCAAAGTTCTCTCATTCTCCAAGTTGCAAGTTCACTTCAATCTCACAAATTCAGCACCAATTCTCATCAACATTGATTCCACCATATTCAATCATCATCATGGACTAAAGATCAACAAAGATCTGATTGAAATTGATCCATTTTCGAGCACCATAATCATCAATATCCAAATTGCAATTTCAAGTGGACAGCAAGATCCAAGGCAAGAATCATCAAAGTTTTGCAAACAGAATCAAGCACTGAGTTAGTTGATCAAGATCCAAGCATTAGAAGCCTCAGATCCACGAGTTCAACATCCATCTCCAAGCTTTTGCATCAGGTGCATTTTCTCTGCCATTGCTTGATTTAGTTAGTTTAGCATGGTTTTATTAGTTTAGATGTGATCTAGGTTGTTAGTAGAACGATTAGGATGAGTTTGGTGCTGTTTAGTGGTAATTGTTAACAGGTGCTTGAAACTGTTAGGATTTAGAACTCATAGCATAGTACATTATAATGTTAGTTTGATAGATCAGAATAATCACCATTAGGCATAGAGTAGATTAGTACAGGTTTGAGTGAGAATCTTGATGATGCATACCAGAGTATTTTCATGGAGTCAAGACTTGTCTCGATCGGTTTGATTGATTCATTGGGATTTAGAATGAACTATGATCATAGGCTTGTAGAGGGAAAAATTTGGAGTGATTTTCATGTTTGGATCGTGGTGTTTCATGGATTGTGGAAGGAGAACAGAGAGCTTGAACATGATGCGTGCATGGCTTCCATGGAGTGTATAAACCCTAGTTTTCATGAACCAATGTAGAAGACATAATCCTGATCGTCCATTGCGTGTAGACCATTGACCCAAAGCCTAGATCGTGTGGCTCTCGTTCAATTCTGCGTTTTGGAGGGAGTTGAGAGTGGTGCCCTAAACGCACCGTTTCATTTAATGAAACGGGCGGGCCTAAGTGTTTTAATGCTATCCCCACCCCCCAGTACTGAGCCCAGTTCCATCTGAACGTGAATATCCTGCTATTCTCACCCCCTGGCCATTTCTTTCTTCTTTGTTATTATTTTCTTTTCATTTATTTCATTCGTTTAAAAAAAATTCATAATAAATAGATAAAAAATCATTCTTAATCCATTCTTTTTACATCATTTTCATTAGAATGTCTAGAAAATTATAAAAAAATAAAAATTGCATTTTATTTTTATTTGATATTTTTCCCATATTTTCTAAATAAATGACATTTTAAATAGTTTCATTTCATGCATGATTTTATTAATTTTTGTTCTACTAGATGCTTTCATATTTTTTGTTCATTCTTTTTAGGTTGCTTAGATGAGACATTGAACTTGTAGAAAAAATTTAGTTCCCATTTTTAGAAATTAATTTTAGGTGCTTAATGTAGGCTTGAACAACATGAACAAACTAGGGTTTTAGGTGATGACTTAAGAGAATCAATTCATTTCCCTTAGGACTTAGGGTTTAACTAGATTAGTTATGGGACTATAGGGGCTATGGGTAGTTATGAGATCCCTTAGAGAAAAAGTCAGGATTCCCCTACTGCTATTAATACTCTGTGTATGTCTGATTGACTGGTGTGGTGTGCCCTCTGGGGATTATTGCTTGCTTGCTTGGGTATTGGGATTGTCTGGGGACTTGGGAGAGCTGAAGACTTGTGAAGATGAAGCCATTGGAGATCCAGAGATTGAAGATCAACTTCCAGAGTTGAAGAGGAGATTCTTGCTAGCAGATGCTGAGGAGACTAGGGTTTAGGAGCTAGGCAGAGCTCTAGATTAGAAAGTTTGTTTTTCAAACATGGATTGCCTTGTCTGCATCCATTCTTCTCTGTGATTCAGAGTCTCTCTAAGACACTCACCCCCTTCCTTTGGAAGGCCTGGTGATAGTGTCTAAGAGATAGAACTCTTGAGAGAAAATGTCTTTTGTGTTAGAAGCAGTCTGTTCACCACCCTTGGTAGTCAACTGATTGCTTAACACCCAATTCACTCTTGTGACTAATCCCTCATCCTGGAGGTTTGAGCTTGAAGAAAAGCCATTGCAGATAGAAGACTGATGATCAAAGCCCTTGCCTGAAGGCCATGAAGATGGAGATTGATGCTTGTTGAAACCTGTAGCTGATTGGAGATTACTTGAAGCTAGATGTTGATTCAGAGCTGCTGAAGCTGTTTGTTTTATTGCTGTATTTCATTTCTGATGTATTGATTGGTTTTCTGGACTGTATTGTTTGCTGTTTACCCTGTTGGGTTGAAAGTGAAGCCTGTTCACTTTTGCCTATTGTTTTCTAGGTTCGAGGTTGAGTGGGACTCCCTTGCCTCGCTTGTACTGTTGCATCCATGCACTTTACCGCTTTATTATATCTGTTATTGTTTCTGCTTCTGCCTATCCCGTAGGATCTCTGTTTCTCTCTGTGCAAGAGAGGAGCATGATAGACACTAGGTCTTAACCCATGCATGATAACATTAGGTTAGTTTGTTTCCCTTCGCAACCATAGGTTAGAGTTCTGTCTCTTGTTTCTCAAAACAAACAGAAAAAACACATAAAGATTTCAAACACAATAAAAGACACTTCTTCCGTAAAAGAATGTGAACTCATCAAGACGTCATTTTTGTCCTCTTGGACTTTTAATCAGGAAAACCTTTTTCAGAAGGAATAAAATCAATCAAGGACAAGCTTGTGTCGTACGTGGCCCGAACTACGTTTGCTCTGATCTTTCATGCTGTGTGAAAGTACGTAGGCATAGGATGCGATATCCTAGCGAGCAACCTTCCCCTCCTTTCCCGTAGGTAGGCGAACTACGTTGACTCTGATTTCTCGTTCCAGGCGGGAATACGTAGGCATAAAGTGTGATACTTTGCCGAGTCATTTTTATTTTCATTTTATTTTCATTTTAACCCTTGACCTATAGTTTAGATAGAATAACAATCCATACCCGAAAACAAGCGTGGATCCCGTCGAGTACGACGGACGTGAGGGGTGCTAATACCTTCCCCTTGCGTAACCGACTCCCGAACCCAGGTTTTGGTTGCGATGACCATACCTTTCCCGTGTTGTGCGAGGTTTACTCTGAGCGTTTCCTTTCCCTCCCGTGGGATAAATAACGCACGGTGGCGACTCTTCTGTTCAGCCGGCGCCGATTTTCGCAGTAGCGACAGCTGGCGACTCTGCTGGGGACCCAACGTCCCCTGGCTGCTAAGGACTGCGATAGTTCTTATGCATTTGGGATCCAACGTCCCTTAAGAGAGTCAATCCTAGCGCTTGTTTTCCCGTCGAGGATTTTGTATGGAGTTACTGTATATTTCTAACCTTGTATTTTCAGCTTTGTATATTGATTATTATTGTTGTATTTGGGGTGTGACGGGTGTTCTGATATTGAGAGATAAGCCGGATCTGGGCTTGAGTGCACCTAGAATTAGAGTAGAAATTAGTGGGCGCCCGCTTGCTTTGCTTGCTTCGGTGTCCCATGAAATCTACACTCAGACGAGGTTCCTCTGGTTGGCCTCCTGCCCCTTCCTTTGGTTGGCGTGGGTTGCTGGTTAGTTGGATTGTCGACTCTGGGGACCGATCATTTGGAAGTTGGCTAAGTGAGGCCTCTTCAGGAATTGATGATGCCACTCCTTCTGGGAATCGTATCATCAACCCTGAAAGTCTGTGACGCCGACGACCGCATAGGATGCCGTACCTTGTGCCAGTTATAGGGCCACCCACCTGTGAGGGGATTCAGGGTTATGCAGGTAACTAGACCTTCAGACCACCGGTTTGTTGATCAGGATCTTGGATATTTATGGAGGGTTCTAAGGTCTGTCAGAGACCAGTTGGTGTGTTCCGAGGTCTGTCAGAGACTATTTGGAGATGTGTTCTGAGGTCTGTCAGAGACCAGTGGGGGATATGATCTGAGGTCTGCCAGAGACCATTTAGGTTATGATTATGGGGTCTATCAGAGACCAATATTGGAGCTTTGTTTGAGGTATATCTGAGACCAGGGCTTGAGGACTTCTGGATGGTCTATCTGAGACCTTTCTTGATTGGGTTCAGGCTATTCAGCTACAGCTTTGGTCCCTGTTGCATGTTACTTGCATTGCATTACTGCATATCCATTACCATTTGCATTTCACTAACGTGTGTCTGTGCTGCAGGTGCATTTGCATTTCCCTAGTTCTAGTGCCCAGACTTCTGAGTGTTTGATCATGACTAGCTTAAGGAGAACAGTTGCTTACAAGTTGCCTACTCCTGATATTGTTCCTCTACTTGGGTTGATCTCTCTGGCTGATGAGAATGTCCGGAGGAGCTTCCGGATGAGCTATGGTAGACTACTGAGATTGGTGTGCAAACCTACAGAGATAGAGTTAGACGGGCTGTATGCTTTGATGCAATTCTACGACCCTGCTTTGAGGTGCTTTACGTTCTCTGACTTTATTATGGGACCAACCCTGGAGGAATACGCTGAGTATGTTGAGCTGCCCGTGCAGAACCAGGTTCCATTCATTCATTATGACGCCAAGCCCAAGCCGGAGGACTTGGCAAAAGCTTTGCATATTGATGCTTCTGAACTTGTGACTACTGTTTCTCGTGGAGTTCCAGGCTTCTCATTTCAGTTCTTAGTTGGTAAAGCCCAGGAGTACGCCAAGAGCGGGTGCTGGGTTGCTTTCAATGCTGTGTTGGCTTTGTGCATTTATGGCATAGTTTTGTTTCCCAACATACCGGATTTTGTGGACTTTGATGCTTTCTACTTGTTTGCCGCTGGTAATCCTGTACCTACCTTACTCGGAGATCTCTACCACTCACTGCACTACAAGAATGAGAAGGGAAGAGGGAAGAATGTTCATCTGTGTGTGCCCTTGTTGAGTATGTGGTTTGAGAGTCACCTTCCTAAGAGAGGATCTGTCGCAGAGACTACAGTCCCAGTTGGTTGGCCGGAGCGCCTGATGAGGCTATCGTCGGAAGATATGGAGTGGTTTGATCGAGATTTGTTGGGATCCGAGCTCATCTTCAGCTGTTCTGGGTACCCTAATGTGCCGCTGATAAGAAGAAAAGGGTGTATCAATTACAATCCTTCTCTATTCATCCGCCAGTTCGGATATGCGCTGAAGAATCCACCTCAGGAGGAAGAAGTACAGGAATCTCTGTACTTCACCGGAGACGTGAAAGGGGAGTTATTAGCCAAGCTGCAACATGCCTGGACGCGTATTAACTGCAGAGGGAAGCCTTTGTTAGGAAAGAATGACTGTCAGGCCTATGCACCTTATAGAGTTTGGATTCAGGAGAGGGCTAGTCAGTTGAGGATGCCGTTTCCAGATGCACCAATTCTTGTTCCCATTCCGGTAGCAGAGCCGACTACTGTTTCTAGAGAAGTCTATGAACAAGTTGTGAAGGAAAAAGAAGCCTTGATGAAGATTAATGAAGGGTTAGAGCAAGAGTTAGCCCAGGTACGCAGCGAGAAAAACAAGGCCGTATATGCTTTCCAACAACAAATCGAGATGCTAAACAGGTTAGGGGATGAGTTGACTGAGGAAAAGAAAAAGCGTGAGCGTCTGGGGCAAGAGTTCAGAAGCTCCCATGACATGCTGGAAGCCAAAAAGAAGGCACTCGACGCAGCACACCGAGAGATCTCCTCTTGCAATAAGACGTGGAATGCCACACTCACCAACAATAAGAAGAGGGAAGATAAGCTGAAGCAGCAAATTTCCAACCTCGAAGAGAAGTTGAAGTCTAGCATCAAGAAGTGTGAGGAGGAAGTGATGACCCGGTATGGTGTCCAGCATGCACTGAACAAGGCAATCAAATCCAGAGATGAAGCAGTGTCTCAGAAGCGAAAGTTAGAGGATTGCTTCGGAGAAGCAACATGGGAAGAAACTGCTGAAGACGTACGCCGTGTCCTTAAGAGGAGAAACCAGCTTGTTGAAGGGCTGCTTGATCGACCAAGTCATCCGGAGACCAAGAAGTTGATAGAGGAGTACCAGACTTTTGGGAGGATTTGATCATTTCATGTAGTAACTTGTATGCTTTATTTGCATAGTGTTGACCATCACCAGGATTGTTGGTTGAGGTCATGCCTTCTTTGTACTCTCAGTGATATTGTACCCCGGGCTTATTGATTCTCCCTGCAATATATGAGGCTTTCTATGATTCAGCTCCGATATTCCTATTGTCAACACTGTCACTGCACCGGCACCTTCGCACTAGAACTGGGGGATGAACTTCCCTAAGGCACAGACACACACTGCATTGCATTCATATTCATATTGCATTACAGGTAATCTTTGAATGGTGTGTTATTCCCTGCTCTGTACCAGGTACTTAACAGGATTGCAGATCAACATCCGCACCGCTATTCTACCCGCACCAACTGTCGAAGAATCATGGACCAAATGCAGAACGAGATGCAAGATGTGCGCGAGAAGCTCGCCCTCTTCATGCAGACCATGGAAGCTATAGCAAAAGGGCAGGAGAATTTGCAGGCCATGGTCCAGCCTCTGTTGGCCCGAAGCGCTGGTCATGGTAATGAAGATCATCAGTCTGTCCGGATCGATACTGCTCATGGAGACGGTACTCCCACGCCAGTGGCTCCGCCTGTAGTCAATACACCTGCTGCTAATGTCAACAACGCTACCACTGCTGTAAATGGTAACGTCGGAGTTGGGAATGAGACTGCTGTTCATAATGCTGGGCTGGGTGATGTCAACTTGGGAGATAATCTAGGAGGCAATGGCTTTGTCAATACTGGGTTCGGATTCAACGATCAGGGATTCGATAACACTGGGAAGTATGGCTTTAATGCTCAAGGCTTTGGGCAAGATGGTTATGGTATGGTCAATCAGGGTTACGGAGGCTTTGGAAACGGAAACGGTACTGGATTTATGGCTTTTGGTCCTGCTGGAGGTGTTCAAGGGTACGGCAACAGAGGCCGAGGTCCGGGGATGAATCAGATCAGAGCTGGACGTAATAATGGATATGATGGGTACGGAGCTGGAAACGGTATGTGGCAAGAAGATCAGCAGGAGGACGCCTTCTCCGGAGGAGGTTTTGAAGGGCCGATGGATGATTCCCAAAAGATTAGAATGCTGGAAGAGCAGATGAAGGGAGTCTTAAATCAAAGTGCTGTGGGATTGGACATGGCAACAATGGGCTTGGTACCTGGTTTGAGGGTGCCAATTAAATTCAAAGCTCCTGCGTTCGATAAGTATAAAGGAGACACATGTCCGAAAGTGCATGTACGAGCTTATTACAGAAAGATGTCTGCATACTCAACTGATGAAAGAATGCTAATGCATTTCTTTCAGGATAGTCTGTCGGGCCCTTCCCTAGAGTGGTACATGGGGTTGGAGCCAACTGATATCAAGACATGGAAGCAATTGGCGGAGGCGTTCGTAGCCCATTACAAGTATAACAGCGACCTGGCACCCAATCGGGTCCAGTTGGCCGGGCTGTCGCAGAAGAAGGGGGAGAGCTTTAAAGAGTACGCGCAAAGGTGGCGCGATATGGCTGCCAGGGTCCGTCCTCCTGTAGAAGATAAGGAAATGAATGACATGTTTGTCGGCACATTCACAGGGCTGTTTCATGATATGCTGTTTCATACGTCTCTGGCCAGTTTTTCAGACCTGATTCTAATGGGAGAAAAGATTGAACGTAACATTAAGCAAGGAAAGTTCCAAGTCGAGGAATCAACTGCATCTGGCAGTAATAGGAAAGCTTATGGTGGACGCCGTCAAGGCGAGGCAAGCGCAGTATTTGGAGGCCGAGGCCGGGGCCGAGGCAGGGGACGAGGTCAATATCGTCAGCCGCAGCAGGTGGAGAGTGTTACTATCCCATATCAACAACAACCACTCCAGCAACAACAACCGGTTCAGCAACAGCCAATGCCACAGCAGCAGCAGCCTCAGCAGGGGGTACAGCAGGCTCAACGAAGATTCCAGGGTAGTAAACCAAGAAGAGTGTTTGAGAAGCCTCCCTCAACCTATGCCGATTTATTGCAGACATTGTTGGGATTAAACCTGGTAGAGAAAAGAACTCTGGCGCCGATAACGGGAGCTCCCCCGTTTGGTTATGATGCAAGCAGGCACTGCGAGTTTCATTCTGGGGCTCCGGGTCACGATATAGAAGGTTGCCATGCTTTTAAGCACGTTGTGCAGGATCTCTTAGACAACAAGACTATCAATTTCGGAACGGCAGGTTCGAATATAGTCCAGAAACCCATGCCCAATCATGGGGCTAACGCCGTTCTGACTGAGGAAGGTCTGAATCTTATTATGAATGTTGAAGATTTAAAGACGCCGCTGAGCGAGATAAAGAGCCGACTGTTACAAGGAGGTGTTTACCCAGGATGTAACGAGTATTGCTTAGATTGTTGGACCCTAGCTGGGGGGTGTGAGGATTTGAAGAAAGGCATTCAGGCTTTAATTGATGAGGGCATATTGCAGTTTGATCGAGCGGCAACTGACGAGCCTGCAGGGGCAGTAGTGGGTAATCAGAGTGATGTGGCCACGGTAACGATTCCTCGGAAAACGATCACTATTGCAGCACCAGCTCAGCGACCACCGATCACCATAACTAAGGCCGAGCCAATCCCGTACGAGAACACGAAAGCAGTCCCATGGTCATATGGGTTAGAGGTGTATTGTGATGGGATAAAGATTGATGTTAACAAACAGCCAGCGGAGATTGTGGATAATGTTGTTGGTTCAGGAGGCATGACGAGGAGTGGCAGGATCTTTATATCTCCTGAAGTGGAGGCTGGAAGACTAGCGAAAGGAAAAGGGAAAGTGGTTGAAAATGTTCCGGTACAAACAAGTGAAAAAGAAGCAGCATCGAAGGATGTAGAAGAGTTCATGCGCTTAATTCGAAAAAGTGATTATAAGATTGTGGAGCATCTGCAGCAGACACCGTCCAAAATATCTATCCTATCATTGCTCTTATGTTCGGAAGCTCACAAAAATGCTTTGCTGAAAGTCCTGGACACCTCTTTTGTACCCCAAGATGTCTCCGTAAATCAGCTAGAAGGAGTATTGGCACATGTGAATGCAGGCCACAGTCTGGGATTTACTGATTTCGACTTGACTCCGAAAGGGAGAGATCATAATATGGCATTACACATATCTGTTGAGTGTAGAGGATCAGTAATGTCGCACGTATTGGTTGACACCGGGTCATCTTTGAATGTGTTACCCAAGAAGGCGATGATGAAGCTGGATGTTCGAGGGATTTTGTGTACACCCAGTGATTTGGTAGTCAGAGCATTTGACGGCACGCGGAGAACAGTCTTCGGATCGATTACCTTGCCTCTGCAAGTGGGGCCGGAAGTGTTTGCAACTGAGTTTTATATCATGGATATACAGCCTGCGTACAGCTGCTTGCTTGGAAGACCCTGGATTCATGGAGCAGGGGCAGTCACGTCCACCCTGCATCAGAAGTTAAAATATATGGTCGGAGACAGCGTAGTCACCGTGTGCGGAGAAGAAGACATCCTGGTCAGCCATCTATCGTCGTTTAAATATGTGGAAGTCGACGGGGAGATCCACGAGACGCCATGCCAGGCATTCGAAGGTTTGCGCATCAAGGACAAAGGTCCCGGGCCGAGCAAAGTGCCAGAGATAGCTGTCTCATCGTATAAGGAAGCTCAAGCTCTAGTAGAAGCAGGAGAAGCCAAGGGCTGGGGCAAAGTGCTGGACATTCCTGTGAAGATGGACCGGTTCGGGCTGGGGTACCAACCGTCGTCATCAACTCCTTCCGTGGGGGCCCCCCGTTTCAGAAAGCCAATTACCATCTCTGCCAGTGGAGTATGTCGTGAAACTGTCAATGCTGCTTCGGAGTCTGATGAAGGAGATAGCGACTGTGATATGGATGCCTGGATTCAGCCAAGCACGCCAGGACAAGGACTGTGCAACTGGTCTATTCAGGAGCTTGTTCCTGTGACTTTTAAACAGTAATGCTTTGCTTTATTAATTGTTGAATGATTTGATGTCTTGCCCGGGGCATCAGGATTTGCTTAGGGTTGTGTTGTTATAAACATTGCGCGTTAATCATTAAATAAATGGCGTTTTTTCATGTGCAAATACTGTAATCTCTGTCTTTCTTATTTTGTATTTTTCAATAAAATGGCAATGTGGTTACTCGCTTTATACGCATTTTGAAGCACTTAACCATTCCTTTTGCAGGATAACATTTTCAGATGACATCCTTGAACCACCTATGACTCGTCCCGACTTTGAGCACCCGGTGTTTCAGGCTGAAGAAGAGGTTGTCGAAGATAGCGACGTTCCTGAAGAACTGTCTTGGTTAGTAAAGCAAGAGGAAAGAGCCATTCTGCCTCACGACGAGGTCATCGAAATTATCAACTTGGGGTCGGAAGGGGTTGGGAAAAATATTCGTATTGGAGCCGCACTGCAGAGTGATATCAAGCGGAGACTGGTTGAGATGCTCCAAGAATATAGTGATGTATTCGCTTGGTCGTATGAGGATATGCCAGGGCTCGATACAGATATGGTCGTGCATCGTCTGCCATTGAAAGAAGATTGCCCGCCGGTCAAACAAAAGCTTCGCAGAACTCGACCAGATATGGCAATGAAGATCAAAGAGGAGGTGCAGAAACAGTGGGACGCTGGTTTCCTGGCTGTGACGAAGTATCCTTCATGGGTTGCCAACATCGTACCAGTGCCAAAGAAAGATGGCAAGGTTCGAATGTGCGTGGATTATAGAGATTTGAATAAAGCAAGCCCAAAAGACGATTTTCCACTTCCTCACATTGACGTGTTAGTTGATAATACTGCTCAATACTCTGTATTCTCCTTCATGGATGGCTTTTCAGGCTATAATCAGATTAAAATGGCGCCAGAGGATATGGAGAAGACTACTTTCATAACGCCGTGGGGAACATTTTGCTACAAAGTGATGCCCTTTGGTTTGAAAAATGCTGGGGCAACATATCAGCGTGCGATGACGACTCTTTTCCATGACATGATGCATAAAGAGATCGAAGTTTATGTTGACGATATGATTGCCAAATCCCAGACGGAGGAAGAGCATCTGGTGAATCTGCTGAAGTTGTTTAAAAGACTTAGGAAGTTCAGGCTGAGGCTGAACCCTAATAAATGCACCTTCGGGGTGAGATCGGGTAAACTGCTGGGGTTTATCGTAAGCGAAAGAGGAATAGAGGTCGATCCTGCTAAAATAAAAGCAATACAAGAAATGCCGACGCCTAAAACAGAGAAAGAGGTGCGCGGGTTTTTAGGGAGGTTGAACTACATTGCCCGGTTCATATCTCACCTAACTGCCACGTGTGAACCATTGTTTAAACTGTTGAAAAAAGATCAAGCTGTGACGTGGAACGAAAATTGTCAAAAGGCGTTCGATAAAATAAAGAAGTATCTGCAGGAGCCTCCTATTTTGATACCCCCAGTGGCAGGGAGACCCTTGATCATGTATTTGACGGTTCTTGAGGGAAGCATGGGTTGTGTTCTTGGTCAGCATGACGAGACAGGGAGAAAAGAGCATGCGATCTATTACCTGAGTAAGAAATTTATAGACTGTGAATCTCGATACTCAATGCTGGAGAAAACTTGTTGCGCGCTAGCCTGGGCTGCCAAGCGTTTGAGGCAGTACATGCTGAATCGTACAACCATGCTCATCTCGAAGATGGATCCTATCAAATATGTATTTGAAAAGCAAGCGTTGTCAGGTAGAATTGCCCGTTGGCAGATGGTCTTGACTGAATATGATATCCAATACGTCTCGCAAAAGGCTATAAAGGGGAGTGTGCTGTCTGAGTATCTGGCGGAGCAGCCTATTGAAGAGTACCAATCGATGAGGTTTGATTTTCCTGACGAGGATATCATGTACCTAAAGATGAAAGATTGTGAAGAACCGTTGCCAGACGAGGGACCAGAGTTGGGGTCCAAATGGAAGATGATATTTGACGGAGCTGTGAATGCTTACGGTAGCGGAATAGGGGCAATCATCACCACGCCACACGGGTCACACATCCCGTTTACTGCCCGATTGACCTTTGCCGTTACCAACAATGAGGCCGAATACGAAGCTTGTATAATGGGGCTTGAAGAAGCCATTGATTTGCGAATCAAACATCTAGACGTATACGGAGACTCAGCTCTGGTAGTGAATCAGATAAAAGGGGAATGGGAGACACGGCAGCCTAATTTGATACATTACATGAATTATGCAAGGAGATTGTTGCCTTTCTTCGACAAGGTTGAATTGCATCATGTACCGCGGGCAGAGAATCAAATGGCTGACGCTCTCGCCACTTTGTCTTCCATGTACAAGGTCAACTTCTGGAACGAAGCTCCCCAAATCACTATCTCTCGGTTGGACAGGCCAGCTTATGTATTTGCTATTGATGAAGCATCTGATGACAAACCGTGGTATTTCGATATCCTTAATTTCCTGAAGAATAAAGAGTATCCGGCTGGGGCATCCAGTCAAGATCAGAAGACTCTCAGGAGATTAGTGGGCAATTTCTACTTGAATCCGGATGGCGTCTTATACAGAAGGAACCACGATTTGGTGTTGTTACGTTGTGTAGACGAGAGCGAGGCAAAGCTTCTCATGGAGGAAATTCACGAAGGTACCTTTGGTACGCATGCTGGTGGGCATGCTATGACGAGAAAGCTGCTGCGGGCAGGTTATTTTTGGCTGACTATGGAAACTGATTGTTTCAAGTTCGCGAGAAAGTGCCACAAGTGCCAAATCTATGCCGACAAGATACACGTGCCTCCGAGTCCTCTAAATGTGATGTCATCTCCATGGCCATTCTCAATGTGGGGAATCGATATGATCGGAAAGATCGAGCCGACGGCTTCTAACGGGCATCGGTTCATCCTAGTAGCAATCGATTATTTCACCAAGTGGGTGGAAGCGGCGTCTTACGCAAATGTAACGAAGCAAGTGGTGGCCAGATTCATCAAGAGAGATATCATTTGCCGATATGGGATTCCCGAGCGGATAATCACGGATAATGGTTCAAATCTGAACAACAAAATGATGAAGGAGCTCTGTCAAAATTTCAAGATCGAACATCACAACTCCTCTCCTTACCGACCCGAGATGAATGGCGCTGTTGAGGCGGCCAATAAGAATATCAAGAAAATTGTTCAGAAAATGGTGGTGACCTATAAGGATTGGCATGAAATGCTACCTTTTGCTTTGCACGGTTATCGTACGACGATACGCACATCAACCGGGGCGACTCCATTCTCGTTGGTATACGGAATGGAAGCGGTATTACCATTAGAGGTTGAGATCCCTTCTCTGAGGGTATTGCGAGACGTTCAGCTGGACGAGGCAGAATGGGTAACGAATAGATTGAACCAACTGAGCTTAATGGACGAGAAGAGGCTAGCTTCTCTAGCATACGGTCGTTTGTACCAGAGCCGAATGAAGAAAGCGTACGACAAGAAGATACATCCGCGAAGCTTTCAGACGGGCGACCTTGTGCTGAAAAGGATTCTCCCGCCGCAGGCAGATCACAGGGGCAAGTGGACCCCCAACTACGAAGGGCCATACGTTGTCAGTAAAGTCTTTTCAGGAGGAGCGTTGTTGTTGTCCACCATGGACGGAGAAGACTTCACGTCACCTGTGAATTCGGACGCAGTTAAAAAATACTTTGCTTAAAATAGACCCGCTGGACAGAAAAAGAGAGTCCAGGCAAAAATGGGGCATCCTGGCGAACCAAAAACAGAATGAAAGGTTCGGGCAAAAGTTAGGGATAAAATTGAAAAAAATGTACACCCGCGAAGTTGAAAACCTACACTGGGCGGCTTCGGCAAAAAAGGGTATCCCGGTGAACTGAAAACCCGCAAAGGGCGGTTCACGCAAAAGTTAAGGATTTGAAAAGCAAATGACTGCGGTCCGAATTCAATGAGCATCAATGCGGAAGAATATACTTGAGGGGTCGACTATCGGATACAGTCTCTTCGGAAAAATGAATACCGGGAAAGCATCAGAGTCGGATGAGTCATAGGAGGATCATTTCGTGGTGTTCATCTGCATCCCGTTGCCGACATGTGTACAAAATTTAATTTGTCAAAATATTTATGCTTCTTGTGCATACTTATGTATTTGCTTTGCGTAGCTTCCTCTTTTCAGGAGTTACATCCCGTGTACAAAAAAAAAAAACTCTGCCCATTCAGGGGCCCGATCAATAAAACACGTTATTCAGTATTTGACACTGTTCTTTACTATTTTGTGCATGATTAACGCCTAAGTTTAATGAAACTAGCATGAGTATAACATCACTGGCCCTTGCCAACAATTGTTAAGGCTTTGAATTCACTGAGTGTAACGTCACTAACCTGAATTGATTTGATTGCATAGGCTTCTCGTGTCTTGTTTGTGTTGTTGCAGGTTTCATAACCATACGAGGAAGATGATCAAAAGATTGCGATAACGAAAGACTTAATCCCCACGCAGGTCATGCATGTTCTTCCTGAAGAAGGATAGAATTCCCCAGCTAGCCGTAGCTTACCCAAAGGGAGCAGAAAAGTTATTCACCCTCAACAGAGTTTGGCGATTCCAAGATCATAAGGCTGTATTCAGACAGGTTCATCTTTCCCCGCAGGGTCATGCACTCTCCCCCAGTGGAATCAGTGGATTTTCCCCGAGAGAATCATCCCACCTCCAGCGGAGTTCTCTTTTCAGCAAGCGTTCTTTCCTCCCTGCGGAATTCGAAGATCAAGGCTCTCCCAAGAGCTGATGGTGGTTCCTGTCATTTATTTTGTCAGGGATACTGTGTAATATCAGTTCACTCTCCAGCAGAAAGTCCGATCGTACTGTGCACACCTGCTATTCCCCAGCAAAGTTATATTCCCCAGCAGGGGTTTACCTCAATAGGGTGTTTGGTTTGAGTTCCCAATTTCCCAGCAGGGTTGACTTCATCCTCCCAGCATTTATTTTGCTGGAATAATTCTGTAGCATCTGGCTATCCCCGGCGAAGTCGGCATTATCTTTAGCATTTATTTTGCTGAAGCAGTTCCTGTATTTTAGCAATTCATGTAGAGGGAGTTCTTGCTCAAATGAACAACCAAATGTTCAAGATATCGGCATGAGACATCCAATGATAATGTCAGTTTCGGCAGTATTCCCCACAGAGTTATCAGGATAAGTTTCTCTTTATTCCCAGGCAGAATTAGTTGTCATCAGGGGTTCCATGAATCAGAATTTCAGAGGCCACCGCCGGTTATCAGAGCAGGCGTCCGATAGTTTGGTTTCCAGACATCCCCAGTAGAGTCCGCCTCAAAGTCGCTGTCACGTCAGTGCTAAGAAGTTTGTGGGTGAGGATCATTGGAGAACTAAGTCCTGACGTGGACAATTCATTCCTATATTGACGGGATTTCTTCAGAAGTGGGCGTCCTAACGTGGACAGGTTTATTTCCCCGGATTGGTGAGGTGTTTTAGTCCTAACGTGGGCAGATTCGGGTTCTCGAAATTAGTGGAATGGGAGGTCATGACGTTGACAAAAGTGATTACTCTTTGTGTTGGTGCCCCGACGTGAACAGATCAGACAAGGGTGTGAGTCCTTACGTGGACAAGCCTTATTTCCTCAGCAGGTCGAAGAAGCCTGAGTCCTAACATGGACAAATCAAGACGAGATCAGTGTCCTGACGTGGACAAATCAAAGAAATTATTATTCCTAACGGGGAGAAGTGGGTCCTAACGTGGACGATGTAGTCCTTACGCGGACATATCAGAAGAGGTGATTCCTAACGTGGAAAGAGTGGAGTCCTTACGTGGACAGAGTAAGATGGCATTCCTTACGTGGAAAAATGTAGTCCTGACGCGGACAAATTGGAAGGAATTGGTTGCCTTATGTGGAAAAGTTATGTTTCCTTGCGTGGAAAACGGATAGCATTCCTTACGTGGAAAGAGGCTTGTATTCCTGACGTGGAAAGAAAAGTTGATTCCTGACGTGGAAGAATGATGTACTCCTTACGTGGAAAGTTGAGTCCTGACGTGGACAGGTTCAGAACCAAAGTTGAATTCCTTACGTGGAAAGATTGGAGTCCTGACGCGGACATGTCAAGTGGTATTGGAGTCCTTACGTGGACAGATGGATATAGTTCTCCTTATGTGGAAATAAGATTGCTTCCTGACGTGGAAAGATGAAAGGGTTAGTCCTGACGTGGACAGATACAGAAGAAATGATTCCTAACGTGGACAGGTGTTACTCCTAACGTGGAAGAGTTTTATTCCTAACGTGGACGATTCAGTTTATGGAAATACAGACGAATTATCCCCAGCGGAGTTGCCGAGATTTTTCTAGGTTAACAGCAAGTGGAGTCCTAACGTGGACCGGTTTTAGTTGAGATTTCTTCGTATTGATGACAGACAGAGTCCTAACTTGGACAAGCAAGCAATCTGTTATGACAGAATCCTATTCAGAACGATGAAGACAATCCCCAGCACGGTCGCACGAGATCAGTGGGTTGCCGTAACAGTTAAATTCAGCGGATGAATGTCGTTCCCCAAGCAGTGGCGCAGTTTATTTCTGCGGTTGGCAAATTTCTGGGTTCCTAGTATTCAACCGTCTCGTACCGCGAATGTCTGAAGGCTCCGAGCTCTTCACCCAATCGGGTCCAAGCCGCTTGAATAGGGGCAGCTGTTGCACCCTAAAATTTGCCCAACCTTATTCACTTGGTTTATGTTTCAATGTCATTAGCATTTGCATATAGAGTTATGTGCATAGTCTAATCATCTGCATAGCATAAGCATAGCAAGTCATACAACAGGGGGACCAATCATTATTCTCATCTCTAGAAGCCTATCAAGAGGTTATTATCCCAATTCAATCTCATTCAAGTCATCAAGAAAGAATTTGAAAGCAAAGAGTTCAGCAGATCAAGCCTTGAGTCCATCTCCTAGCTGAGGGTATCTGAGGGTCAACAAGAGGGTTGTGAGCTGTGAGTTGAAGGCATGGAGAGTATCTAGACATTATGAGAGACTTAGAAAGTCATTTAAATAAGGAGACAAGTCATTGATGAGAGCACAAGAGCTATAGCTGAAGGCAGTCAACTAGGGTTTCATCTGGGTCAACCCTAGGTCAACCCTAGGTCAATTGACTGATTTAAGGGGCATTCAAGTCTAGTGGAGAGATGTGGGGTTCATCATTGGACATATAAAGAAGGATATGGAGATATGCCAAGAAGAATTCAAGAGAAATCAAGGAGAAGAGGAGCTTCTAAATTAGGGTTTCTGTGTAAAATCCCCTAGTTTAGGTCAAATTTCCAAGCAAGATAAGTCAAAATGCTAGCTTCAAATGGATCCTTGGCCAACATGAAACTTGTAGAGGATCTCAATACCTTTAATTTGAGTGGTGGAAGACATCAAGGAGATTTATAGAACTCAAGTTATGGTCCTTGCAAGTTACAGGTCATCTGAGGTATCTGAAATTTTGTCTGTGAAAGTGACTTGACTTCCAAGCTAGTTTTACCCCTCAAGGAGATTTCAAATGAATTTCTGGTCAACATAAGAATTGTTCCTCATTGTCTTAGCTTTCTATAATGGTATAGTATGCCTTCATATGATGTGTGGAACTCAACTTATGGTCTTGGCAAGCAAAGGGTATTTTGGTCATTTGTGAATTACAGGTCATTTTAACCTATGTCCAAAACTCATACAAGGAGGCCTCAAATGGAAAAACTTACAACATCAAACTTGCTCCAAATGACATTTTGAGTCTAGAAATAAGGTCACAAATTGTTGGAAAAGCTCATAACATGAAGTTGCATGATTGGTCAAATTTGAACTAAAATGGCTTATAACTTAAATAAAGTCAAAGTGAAAAATGGTTTGAGAGATTTATAAGTCCAAATGGGGACTTCCAATATATGATTTTGGGTCCAAAAGACATTTCAAAGACAATGGTTCAAGTACATTTTTGAGCTTAGTGGAAAAAATCAAAGTTATGTAGGGTTACTTGCATTTGAAGAAACATAACCAAAATGGATTCAATTTGGAATGCAAGGGAAGTTGCAAGATGGTTCTAGAAAGTTCATTTGAGCACTATATATTCATGAAATCAGAATTGAGCAAGGGTTGGATTCATTTTTCACCAAAAATTTCCCAAAGTTCTCTCATTCTCCAAGTTGCAAGTTCACTTCAATCTCACAAATTCAGCACCAATTCTCATCAACATTGATTCCACCATATTCAATCATCATCATGGACTAAAGATCAACAAAGATCTGATTGAAATTGATCCATTTTCGAGCACCATAATCATCAATATCCAAATTGCAATTTCAAGTGGACAGCAAGATCCAAGGCAAGAATCATCAAAGTTTTGCAAACAGAATCAAGCACTGAGTTAGTTGATCAAGATCCAAGCATTAGAAGCCTCAGATCCACGAGTTCAACATCCATCTCCAAGCTTTTGCATCAGGTGCATTTTCTCTGCCATTGCTTGATTTAGTTAGTTTAGCATGGTTTTATTAGTTTAGATGTGATCTAGGTTGTTAGTAGAACGATTAGGATGAGTTTGGTGCTGTTTAGTGGTAATTGTTAACAGGTGCTTGAAACTGTTAGGATTTAGAACTCATAGCATAGTACATTATAATGTTAGTTTGATAGATCAGAATAATCACCATTAGGCATAGAGTAGATTAGTACAGGTTTGAGTGAGAATCTTGATGATGCATACCAGAGTATTTTCATGGAGTCAAGACTTGTCTCGATCGGTTTGATTGATTCATTGGGATTTAGAATGAACTATGATCATAGGCTTGTAGAGGGAAAAATTTGGAGTGATTTTCATGTTTGGATCGTGGTGTTTCATGGATTGTGGAAGGAGAACAGAGAGCTTGAACATGATGCGTGCATGGCTTCCATGGAGTGTATAAACCCTAGTTTTCATGAACCAATGTAGAAGACATAATCCTGATCGTCCATTGCGTGTAGACCATTGACCCAAAGCCTAGATCGTGTGGCTCTCGTTCAATTCTGCGTTTTGGAGGGAGTTGAGAGTGGTGCCCTAAACGCACCGTTTCATTTAATGAAACGGGCGGGCCTAAGTGTTTTAATGCTATCCCCACCCCCCAGTACTGAGCCCAGTTCCATCTGAATGTGAATATCCTGCTATTCTCACCCCCTGGCCATTTCTTTCTTCTTTGTTATTATTTTCTTTTCATTTATTTCATTCGTTTAAAAAAAATTCATAATAAATAGATAAAAAATCATTCTTAATCCATTCTTTTTACATCATTTTCATTAGAATGTCTAGAAAATTATAAAAAAATAAAAATTGCATTTTATTTTTATTTGATATTTTTCCCATATTTTCTAAATAAATGACATTTTAAATAGTTTCATTTCATGCATGATTTTATTAATTTTTGTTCTATTAGATGCTTTCATATTTTTTGTTCATTCTTTTTAGGTTGCTTATATGAGACATTGAACTTGTAGAAACAATTTAGTTCCCATTTTTAGAAATTAATTTTAGGTGCTTAATGTAGGCTTGAACAACATGAACAAACTAGGGTTTTAGGTGATGACTTAGGAGAATCAATTCATTTCCCTTAGGACTTAGGGTTTAACTAGATTAGTTATGGGACTATAGGGGCTATGGGTAGTTATGAGATCCCTTAGAGAAAAAGTCAGGATTCCCCTACTGCTATTAATACTCTGTGTATGTCTGATTGACTGGTGTGGTGTGCCCTCTGGGGATTATTGCTTGCTTGCTTGGGTATTGGGATTGTCTGGGGACTTGGGAGAGCTGAAGACTTGTGAAGATGAAGCCATTGGAGATCCAGAGATTGAAGATCAACTTCCAGAGTTGAAGAGGAGATTCTTGCTAGCAGATGCTGAGGAGACTAGGGTTTAGGAGCTAGGCAGAGCTCTAGATTAGAAAGTTTGTTTTTCAAACATGGATTGCCTTGTCTGCATCCATTCTTCTCTGTGATTCAGAGTCTCTCTAAGACACTCACCCCCTTCCTTTGGAAGGCCTGGTGATAGTGTCTAAGAGATAGAACTCTTGAGAGAAAATGTCTTTTGTGTTAGAAGCAGTCTGTTCACCACCCTTGGTAGTCAACTGATTGCTTAACACCTAATTCACTCTTGTGACTAATCCCTCATCCTGGAGGTTTGAGCTTGAAGAAAAGCCATTGCAGATAGAAGACTGATGATCAAAGCCCTTGCCTGAAGGCCATGAAGATGGAGATTGATGCTTGTTGAAACCTGTAGCTGATTGGAGATTACTTGAAGCTAGATGTTGATTCAGAGCTGCTGAAGCTGTTTGTTTTATTGCTGTATTTCATTTCTGATGTATTGATTGGTTTTCTGGACTGTATTGTTTGCTGTTTACCCTGTTGGGTTGAAAGTGAAGCCTGTTCACTTTTGCCTATTGTTTTCTAGGTTCGAGGTTGAGTGGGACTCCCTTGCCTCGCTTGTACTGTTGCATCCATGCACTTTACCGCTTTATTATATCTGTTATTGTTTCTGCTTCTGCCTATCCCGTAGGATCTCTGTTTCTCTCTGTGCAAGAGAGGAGCATGATAGACACTAGGTCTTAACCCATGCATGATAACATTAGGTTAGTTTGTTTCCCTTCGCAACCATAGGTTAGAGTTCTGTCTCTTGTTTCTCAAAACAAACAGAAAAAACACATAAAGATTTCAAACACAATAAAAGACACTTCTTCCGTAAAAGAATGTGAACTCATCAAGACGTCATTTTTGTCCTCTTGGACTTTTAATCAGGAAAACCTTTTTCAGAAGGAATAAAATCAATCAAGGACAAGCTTGTGTCGTACGTGGCCCGAACTACGTTTGCTCTGATCTTTCATGCTGTGTGAAAGTACGTAGGCATAAGATGCGATATCCTAGCGAGCAACCTTCCCCTCCTTTCCCGTAGGTAGGCGAACTACGTTGACTCTGATTTCTCGTTCCAGGCGGGAATACGTAGGCATAAAGTGCGATACTTTGCCGAGTCATTTTTATTTTCATTTTATTTTCATTTTAACCCTTGACCTATAGTTTAGATAGAATAACAATCCATACCCGAAAACAAGCGTGGATCCCGTCGAGTACGACGGACGTGAGGGGTGCTAATACCTTCCCCTTGCGTAACCGACTCCCGAACCCAGGTTTTGGTTGCGATGACCATACCTTTCCCGTGTTGTGCGAGGTTTACTCTGAGCGTTTCCTTTCCCTCCCGTGGGATAAATAACGCACGGTGGCGACTCTTCTGTTCAGCCGGCGCCGATTTTCGCAGTAGCGACAGACAGCAGTCTCGTTCCCAACTCCGACGTTACCGTTCACAGCAGCGGTAGCGTTGTTGACATTAGCAGCAGGTATATTGACTACAGGTGGAGCCACTGGCGTGGGAGTGCCCTCTCCCTGAACAGTATCGACTCGCACAGACTGATGATCCTCGTTACCGTGACCGGCGTTTCTGACCAACAGAGGCTGCACCATGGCTTGCAAATTCTCCTGACCTTTTGCAATAGCTTCCATGGTCTGCATAAAGAGAGCTAGCTTCTCGCGCACACCTTGCATCTCGTTCTGCATTTGATCCATGATTCTTCGACAGTTGGTGCGAGTGGAATAGCGGTGCGGGTACTGATCTGCAATCCTGGAAAGTACCTGGTACAAAGCAGGAAATAAGACACCATCCAAAGATTACCTGTAATGCAATATGAATATGAATGCAATGCAATGTGTGTCTGTGCGTTAGGGAAATTCATTCCCTGATTCTAGTGTGAAGGTGCCGGTGCAGTGACAGTGCTGGCAGTACAAAGATCGGAGTTGAATCACAGAAAGCCTCATATATTGCAGAGAAACCAATAAGCCCGGAATACAATATTACTGAGAGTACAATAAGAAGGCATGACCTCAACCAACAATCCTGGTGATGGTCAGCACTATGCAAATAAAGCATACAAGTTACTACATGAAATGATCAAACACTCCCATAAGTCTGGTACTCTTCTAGCAGCTTCTTGGTCTCCGGATGACTTGGTCGAGCAAGCAGCCCTTCAACAAGTTGGTTTCTTCTCTTGAGAACGCGTCGCACGTCTTCAGCCGTTTCCTCCCATGCCCCTTCTCCGAAGCGATCTTCTAGTTTACGCTTCTGAGACACAGCTTCATCCCTGCCTTTGATGGCCTTATTCAGGGCGTTCTGGAGACTATACCGGGTCATCACTTCTTCTTCACACTTCTTGATGCTGGACTTCAACTGCTCTTCGAGGTCGGAGATTTGCTGCTTCAACTTATCTTCCCTCTTCTTATTATTGGTGAGCGTGGCATTCCAAGTCTTATTGCAAGAAGAGATTTCTCGGTGTGCTGCGTCGAGCGCTTTCTTTTTGGATTCGAGCATGTCGTGGGAGCTTCTGAACTCTTGCCCCAGACGTTCGCGCTTCCTCTTCTCCTCAATCAACTCAGCCCCTAGTCTGTTCATTAGCTCAATCTGCTGTTGGAAAGCATACACGGCCTTGTTTTTCTCACTGCGTACCTGAGCTAGCTCTTGCTCTAGCCCTTCATTGATCTTCATCAAGGCTTCTTTTTCTTTCACAACTTGCTCGTAGGCCTCCCTAGAAACAGTAGTTGGTTCTGCTACCGGAATAGGAACAAGGGCTGGTGCATCTGGAAATGGCATCCGCAACTGACTTGCTCTCTCCTGGATCCAAACCCTGTAAGGTGCATAGGCCTGACAGTCGTTCTTCCCTAACAACGACTTCCCTCTTCGGTTAATACGTGTCCAGGCATGCTGCAGCTTGGCTAGTAACTCCCCCTTCACGTCTTCGGTGAAGTACAGAGATTCCTGTACTTCTTCCTCCCTTGGCGGGTTCTTCAACGCATATCCGAACTGACGGATGAACAGATAAGGGTTGTAATTGGTACACCCTTTCCTTCCTATCAACGGAACATTAGGGTACCCAGAACAACTGAAGATAAGCTCAGATCCCAGCAGATCTCTATCAAACCATTCAATGTCTTCAGAAGTTAACCTCATCATATGCTCTGGCCAGTCGGGCGTGATTGCATTATCCACGAAAGGTCCCCTCGAGGGAAGATGGCTCTTGAACCACATATACAGCAAAGGTACGCAACAAGAGACGTTCTTGCCTCTCCTATTTTCATTCCTGTAGGGCATCAAATGGTAAAAGTCCCCGATCAGCGTTGGTACTGGGTTACCAGCAGCAAATAGATGAAATGCATCCATGTCCACGAAGTTTGGGAAGTTAGGGAACAACACTATCCCGTAAACGCAGAGGGCCAAAATAGCGTTAAAGACCACCCAACACCCATTCTTGGCGTACTCTTGAGCCTTACCAACCAGAAACTGAAGAGAAAAACCCGGAACCCCTCGCCACGCAGTCATCAACAACTCAGAAGGATTCATATGCAGGGCCTTGGCTAAATCCTCCAACTTGGGTTCAGCGGCTGAGTGGATAAAAGGAACTGCATTCTGAACTGGCAGCTCAGTAAACTCTACATACTCTTCCATGGTAGGCCCCAAGATAAAGTCCGCAAACATGAAACATCTCAAAGTCGGGTCATAGAATTGCATTAAGGTGTACAGCCCATTCAATTCATCATCAGTAGACCTGCGAACTAAACTCAACAGCTGTCCGTAACTCTGCCTGAAGCTTCTACGGACATCCTCATCTGCAAGAGAAATCAGACCCAGGAGTGGAGTAATATCGGGGATAGGTAGCTTATACGCAACTGTCATCCTTAAACCAGCCATGATCAATACTCAGAAGTCCAGACACTAGAACCGGGGGAATGCAAATGCACCTGCAGCACAGACACACGTTAGTAGGATGCAATGATGATGAGTATGCAAACAATGCAATGCAAGTGACATGCAACAGGGACCAAATGCCGTAGCTGAATAGCCTGAACCATATCAAGAAGTCTCAGATAGACTCTCTAGAAGTCCTCAAACCCTGGTCTCAGATAGACCTAAAACAAAGCTCCAACAATGGTCTCTGACAGACCCACAACATAACTCTGACTGGTCTCTGATAGACCTCAAATCACATCTCCAACTGGTCTCTGACAGACCTCAGAACTCTCCAACTGGTCTCTGACAGACCTCAGAACTCTCTAACTAGTCTCTGACAGACCTCCGAACCATCCATAAATACCCAGGATCTCTGATCAAGAAATAACCGGTATCTGAAGGTCTAGTTACCTGCATAACCCCAAACCCTCTCACAGGTGGATGTCCTAGTAACTGACAAAGGTATGGCATCCTATGCGGTCGTCGGCGTCATAGACTTTCAGGGTTGATGATACGATTCCCAGAAGGAGTGGCATCATCAAATCCTGAAGAGGCCTCACTTAGCCAACTTCCAAATGATCGGTCCCCAGAGTCGACAATCCAACTAACCAGCAACCCGAGCCACCCAAAGGGCAGGACAAGAGGCCAACCAGAAGAACCTCGTCTGAGTGTAGATTTCGCGGGACACTAGGACATGCAAAGCACGTGTGCGCCCACTAATCTCTACTCTAAGTCTAAGGTGCACTCAAGCCCAGGTCCGGCTTCTCACTCAATATCAGAACACCCGTCACACCCCAATACAGCAATAATAATCAATATATATAATGCTGAAAATAAAGGTCAGAAATATAAATCCATACAAAATCCTCGACAGGAAAACAAGCGTTAGGATTGACTCTCTTAAGGGACGTTGGATCCTAAATGCATAAGAACCATCGCAGTCCTTAGCAGCCAGGGGACGTTGGATCCCCAGCAGAGTCGCCAGCTGTCGCTACTGCGAAAATCGGCGCCGGCTGAACAGAAGAGTCGCCACCGTGCGTTATTTATCCCACGGGAGGGAAAGGAAACGCTCAGAGTAAACCTCGCACAACACGGGAAAGGTATGGTCGTCGCAACCAAAACCTGGATTCGGGAGTCGGTTACGCAAGGGGAAGGTATTAGCACCCCTCACGTCCGTCGTACTCGACAGGATCCACGCTTGTTTTCGGGTAGGGATTGTTATTCTATCTACTCTATAGGTCAGGGGTTAAAAGAAAATAAAATGACTCGGAAAAGTATCGCACTTTATGCCTACGTATTCCCGTCTGGAACGAGAAATCAGAGTCAACGTAGTTCGCCTACCTACGGGAAAGGAGGGGAAGGTTGCTCGCTAGGATATCGCATCCTATGCCTACGTACTTTCATACAGCATGAAAGATCAGAGCAAACGTAGTTCGGGCCACGTACGACACGAGTCTGTTTTGATTGCTTTTATACCTTCTGAAAAAGGGTTTTCTGATTAGCAGTCCAAGCGGACAAAAATGACGTCTTGATGAGTTCACATTCTTTTACGGAAGAAGTGTCTTTCACTGTGTTTGAAATTTTATTGTGTTTTCTGTTTGTTTTGAGAAAGAAGAGACAGAACTCTAACCTACGGTTGCAAAGGGAATCAAACTAACCTAATGTTATCATGCATGGGTTAAGACCTAATGTCTATCATGCTCCTCTCTTGCGCAGAGAGAAACAGAGATCCTAAGGGAATAGACGGAAACAGAAACAATAGCAGATATATACAGTAAAGCAGTAAAATGCATGGATGCAACAGTACAAGCGAGGCAAGGGAGTCCCACTCAACCTCGAACCTAGAAAACAATAGGCAAAAGTGAACAGACTTCACTTTCAACCCAACAGGGTAAACATCAAACAATACAGTCCAGAAAACCAATCAATACATCAAGAATGAATAACAGCAGAAAAATAAACAGCCACAGCAGCTCTGCACCACACTTATCTTCAAGTCCTCTCCAGACAGCTACAAGCTTCAGCAAGTATCAATCCCAATCTCCACAGCCTTCAAGCAAGGTCTTTGTCATCAGTCTTCCATCTGCAATGGCTTTTCTTCAAGTCTCAATCTCCAGGATGAACATCAATCAACAAGATGAAGTGAATGAATGTTAGACAGTCAATTACCTACCAAGGGTGGTTCATCAACTGTTAACATTATCTAGACAATCTTCCCTCAAAAGTTCTATCTTTCAAATACATTCACTGATCCTTCCAAAGGAAGGAGGTGGATATTTGAAAGAGACTTTGAATCATAGAGAAAGGATGGATGCAGACAAGGCACTCCATGTTTGAGAAACAAGCTTTCTAATCTAGAGCTCTGCCTAGCTCCTAAACCCTAGTCTCCTCAACAGCTGCTAGCAAGAATCTCCTCTTCAACTCTGGAAGTTGGTCTTCAGTCTCTGGATCTCCAATGGCTCCATCATCCCAAGTCTTCAGCTCTCCCAAATCCCCAAGCAATCCCAATACCCATACAGACAAACAATAATCCCCAGAGGGCACACCACACCAATCAATCAAATATAGACAGTAATATACTAATAGCAGTAGGGGAATCCTAGTGATTTCTAAGGGATCTAATAACTACCCATAGTCCCTATAGTCCCATATCTGAAATATCCAATCTCTAAGTCCTAAGGGAAATGAACTAATTCACCTAAGTCATCACTTAAATCCTAATTTTGTTCATGTTGTTCTCACCTAAACTAAACACCTAAAATTAAGTCCTAAAAATGGGAACTAAATTGTATATACAAGCTAATCTTATCTACTAATCAACCTAAAAAGAATGGGTAAAAAATATTAAAGCAACTATTAGAACAAAAATTAACAAATTCATGTACTAAACAAAATATTATTTACACCTAATTAAAAGGAAAATATGCCAAAAATATGAAAATAAAAGGAACTATTAATTTTTTTGGATGATAATTTTCTTGACCAAATTAAGAAAATAATGCAAAAAGAACCAATTGAAAATATGCATTTTATGATTTATTATGATTTTTTAAAGAATTAATATTTTTTTTGAAATAAAATGAAATTAGATGGAATAAGGGGTGCAATAAGCAATAAAATCAGTTAAAATGCAAAGATGTGAAGGAAAATTGCGATCTAAACGCAGCGGAAAACAAAAATTTCCTTTAGTGATCCTTACGAATGAGCATGGTCAGTGATAGAATCGTTACCTCTTTGTGGCGATTCAGATCTTTGATGCAGCGATCACAAGCGTTGATGAAGTGCAACGCCTCTACTCAGTCCACACGAACAGCTTCCGGTCACAGTGCTAGCTGCTTACGAACGGAATTATTTGAGTGAGAAAAGAGAATCAAAACGAAATTGCATCAAGTGAAAGCTTCATCACAAGGGTTCCTTTTATAGACTCTCTTGTGGGCTGCGGGCTAAAACCCAATTCACATGATCCATAATAATATTATATATTATTATAATAACTATTATTATAATAAATATATTTATTTTATTATTATTTTATAACCATTATAAAATAACAATAATTATTATTATATTATCCGAATTTCTATTTTTCACTTAAGTGCACCGTACCTTACGGTGTTCCTTTTTGATTTCTCTATCTCTCATCAAACTGTCCTTATGTGTGTGACCCTGTAGGATTTCGTAACGTTGGTAATTATATTAAATTATATATTTAACATAATAAACAGTAAGCGGTATCTAGCAACACATCACTGCCACCCAAGTCACGAAAATGTCATGTGATCTGACAAAACCTTTTTCGTGATAATATATGTTTGTACAATTACCCTTTTGCCCCTATGTCTATATTGAACACAAGGCATACACTGTGTCATCCTTGTCCAGTTCAATATTGGGCCCTTAGACATTTCTCCTGTTATGCAGGATTGGCAAATTCCATATAGGACACTCATGTCCCTCAGCATGCTTCGTGGAGTGCCCATCAACTGTCTTTATGATCATCCAGTTACGGATAATGTTTGATCAGCAATAAAGCACCCGACTCTACATCTAGGGTCCATAGTGGTTTCAGGTCGAAGGGTGGTAATACACCATTATCACCATGAGAATAACTTATGACACTTTGCATAACATACTATGTAGTATTCTCATAGCGGGTCAATCCGGTATAAATATTACTCCTAATATTTATACCTATGTCAAGACTTGATAACTCTTTATCCATGATCCATGAGATGTGATCATCAGTCTATCTTCATAATAGTCTCAATGCTTTTAATGTTATCCCACTTTGCAATAAAGCTTGACTACGGATATTTTAAGAATAATGTCTTTATGTTTAATGGGATCTCATGATTAAGTCACACTTAACATTTCATTAAACAGACTAACTATTCTAGGGACTTTATTATTCTGAAAGACAAACATAATAAAGAAATACCTTTTATTATTAAACGAATAATCCGATACAAGTACCAAAAAGTATTGGCCTCTAGGGCTTACACCAACAATCTCCCACTAGCACTAGAGCCAATTAGGCATACCCTTAATACCCATAGATCTAGTATGACCATCATGCTTCTGTTGCGCAAGAGGCTTTGTTAATGGGTCAGCGATATTGTCAAGTGTAGGTACTCTGCATATCTTCACATCTCCCCGATCGATTATCTCTCGAATGAGGTGATAACGCCTAAGTATGTGTTTGGATCGTTGGTGAGATCTAGGCTCCTTAGCTTGTGCGATAGCACCATTGTTATCACAATATAAACCAATGGGATCCACAATGCTAGGGACTATGCCAAGTTCACTAATGAACTTCTTGATCCAAACAGCTTCCTTTGCTGCATTTGAGGCAGCAATATACTCGGCCTCAGTTGTAGAATCAGCAACTGTTTCTTGCTTTGAACTTTTCCAGCTCACAGCGCCACCATTGAGACAGAACACATAACCAGATTGTGATCTAAAATCATCCTTATCTGTCTGGAAGCTAGCATCAGTGTAACCAATTACATCAAGCTCTTCCTGACCTCCATATATCAAGAATGAATCCTTAGTCCTTCTCAAGTACTTAAGGATATTCTTGACAGCTACCCAGTGAGCATCACCGGGATCAGATTGGTACCTACTCGTTGCACTTAATGCATACGAGACATCTGGTCGAGTACATAACATGGCATACATGATAGATCCTATTGCAGATGCATATGGAATCTTATTCATGCGATCCCTTTCTTCCTTAGTTGAAGGGGATTGTGTTTTTGATAAACACAGACCATGTTGCATAGGTATGAATCCTTTCTTGGAATCATGCATATTAAAGCGTCTCAACACTTTATCTATGTATGTACTCTGACTTAGGCCAAGCAGTTTTTGTGATCTATCTCTATAGATCCTAATTCCTAATATATAGGCTGCTTCACCTAGGTCTTTCATAGAAAAACAATTCCCTAACCAAGTCTTCACTTGTTGCAAGGTAGGGACATCGTTTCCAATGAGTAATATGTCATCTACATATAATACCAGAAACACGATCATGCTCCCACTAACCTTCTTGTAGACACAAGGTTCATCTTCATTTTTGATGAATCCATATTGTCTTACGGTTTCATCAAAACGAAGATTCCAGCTTCTGGAAGCTTGCTTCAATCCATAGATTGATCGCTGTAACTTGCATATCTTTTGGGCATCTTGTGGTATGTCAAATCCTTCAGGTTGTGTCATGTACACATCCTCAAGAAGATTCCCATTAAGGAAAGCAGTTTTGACATCCATCTGCCATATTTCATAATCATGATATGCAGCGATGGCAAGTAAAATCCGAACAGATTTAAGCATTGCAACTGGTGAAAAGGTTTCATCATAGTCAACCCCATGAATTTGTTTATAGCCTTTTGCAACCAGTCTTGCTTTATAGGTATGTACCTTACCATCCATGTCAGTCTTCTTCTTGAAGACCCACTTGCATCCTATAGGGTTAACTCCTATAGGAGGTTCTACCAAGGTCCAAACCTGGTTTGTGTACATGGAATCCATTTCAGATTTCATGGCTTCTAGCCACTTCTCAGACTCAGGACCAGTTATGGCCTCTTTGTAGGTCACAGGCTCATCTTGATCCATGAGTAATACATCACCCTGATCACTTATGAGATATCCATATCTCTCAGGTTGGTGACGTATCCTGCTTGACCTACGCTGGTCTTGTTCTACTTGAGCAGGTTGCTCTTCCACAACTACTTGTGTTTCCCGCTCTAGTTCCTCCATAGGTGTTTCAATGTTTTGTGATTCTTGAATTTCTTCAAGCTCTATTTTCCTCCCACTGTTTCCTTTGGAAATAAAATCCCTTTCCAGAAAGACTCCAGTTCGAGCGACAAACACTTTGCCCTCAGAAGGATTGTAGAAGTAATATCCTCTTGTTTCTTTAGGATACCCCACAAATAAGCATTTGTCAGATTTGGGCTCAAGCTTGGTTGAAATTTGTCGTTTGACGTAAACCTCGCAACCCCAAATCTTCAGGTAAGACATATGTGGTTTCTTACCACTCCATATCTCATATGGTGTCTTATCAACCTTTTTGGATGGAACACGGTTAAGTGTGTAAGCTGCTGTTAATAATGCATGTCCCCAAAAGGAGTTTGGAAGATCGACGTGACTCATCATGGATCGGACCATGTCTAACAAGGTTCGATTTCTTCTCTCAGATACACCATTCCATTGTGGTGTTCCAGGAGGAGTAAGTTGGGATAGAATCCCATACTCTTTTAGATGGTCATCAAATTCTAGGCTTAAATATTCACCGCCTCGATCTGATCGAAGAACTTTAATATTCTTACCTAGTTGGTTTTGTACTTCATTCTTGAATTCCTTGAACTTTTCAAAGGACTCAGATTTGTGTTTCATTAAATACAC
>CAWUDS030002271.1:0-39616 GCA_963859935.3 Lathyrus sativus | reverse complement strand
TCTCTCTCTCTCTCTCTCTCTCTCTCTCTCTCTCTCTCTCTCTCTCTCTCTCTCTCTCTGAAAAATTGTAAGAACATGAGATGAAATTAAAAAGACTTGTCGATAACTAAGAGAACGACAAGAAAAAGAAAGAAAGAATCACACTAAAAGCCACAAGCATTAAAGATATGAAGCCATAAGATAAAAAGTGTCAAAATAAAAAAAAAAGAGTCCATATAATTCATGTTTCGTAAATTAAAAGAATTCTTAAAGCATGAAAAAAAACCTCAAACCTCTAGAAGAAAGGTGAGAAAAGTTCATATCTTTTAAAATTAATTAAATAATATGTATTTAATGAGCTTGACACATAAATACAATTTAAAAATAAAGAAAAAGAAGTCACATTAGTATACCAAATATTCTTAAAATAATAATTTTTTAATGATACATTAATACTTTTTTAAAATTATTTTGTTACATTTATTTTACTATTATTATTAGCGTCCAAATAGGTATTTCTATTTGTTTTTTTTTTTTTAATGAGAACACATGTTAAAATACAAAAGATATTTTTTATTTAATTTTTATTTTAATTTAAATTATTTGTGTAATAAATGTTATGATATGCACTCTCATATTTATCGGTTTGTTTGAGTGCGCAAGCAAAAAAATTTTAAGATACTTTATTTATTTATCTATAATTTTGATGTAAAGTTAAATCAATATAACATACTTATTTTGCATATGACTTATAATTATGTATGAAACAAATGAATAAATATGTACTAAGATGTTAAGATGTTAATATAGTGCTCTATAATCATTATATAGAAATCTAATATAGTGATGTGTAATATAAAAGGTACATATTATTGATTTAAATTATAAAAAAATAGTAAAAATTAGATGAATGCAAAGGCAGAGACTATTAGAATATTAATAGTAATTCATATTTATTTAGTTGTACTATTTTCCTTAGCCCCTAAGTTTGTTAGAGGGTATTTTAGTATTTTATCTTATTCTAGTAACCCTAGTTTTAGCTTATAAATAGGGTGACAATCATTGTAACGTTATCATGTTTTTGTAGTCGTCATTCTTAATAGAATATTTCCTCTGCTCATCATTTATTCACCTTTGCACCAACAATTGGTATCAGAGCTCCGGTTCGGATTCATTGGGAAACACGAGTGAACGTGAGGTCTTGTGTGTTTGATTTTGATTCTTAGATTCGTGTTGAATCTTGAACAAAATCTGATCAGAATTTTATTCTGTGGGTTGGGAAACACTGTGTGAGAAATCTGAGTATATTGTGCAAGGTGAAGATGAACGGAAACGACAACATGAACACCAAGCTTCCAGTATTTGACGGTAAAAACTGGAATCGTTGGATGATCCAAATGCGTGTACTGTTTGGTGCTCAAGATGTTTTAGATCTTGTCACTGATGGTTATGTTCCGGTAGCAGCAGATGCAACAGATGAACAGAAAAATGCGCAGAAGGAAGTAAGGAAGAAGGATCAGAAAGCATTATTCTTTATTCATCAATGTGTTGATGTAAATGTGTTTGAGAAGATTGCAGATTCAACGACAGTAAAGGCTGCGTGGGACACACTGGTTAGATGTTATGGTGGTGACGCATCAGTGAAGAAGGTGAAGCTTCAGTCCTTGAGAAAGCAATATGAGAATCTCAACATGAAGAATAATGAGAAAGTTTCTGAATACATCTCCAGAGTGATTCTGATCACTAATGAGATGAAGGCGTGTGGAGAAACTCTTTCTGAAGAAACAATCATGGAGAAGGTATTGAGATTCCTTACCTCTCAATTTGATTACATTGTGGTAGCAATAGAACATTCCAAAGATATGAGTACCATGAGAATTGAAGAGCTGCAGAGCAGTTTAGAAGCGCAAGAGTTGCGTTTGACTGAGAGAACTTCTGAAAGGGAAGTAGAGCAGCAGGCTCTGAAAGAAACTTCTGATAGAAGGTATCATAAGCAGTCAGAAGCCAAGAGAAGATCTGATGGTGGTCAGAAGTCAGAAAATGCTCAGAAGGGAAAAGAGAAGTATGAAAAGAAGAAGATTCAATGTTATTGTTGTAAGAAGTTTGGTCACTTTGCTAGAGATTGTTGGTCAAACAAGGAGAAGAAATCAGAAGAAGCAAATATAGCCAAAAGTTCTGATGACGAATCTGTGCTATTGATGGCCTCTGAGTATGATGATATGGATCTGACAGACTGGTGGTATATGGACACTGGCTGTTCAAATCATCTTACTGAAAACAAGAAATGACTGGTTGAATTTGACTCTGGAAAAAGGACAAAGATCAGATGTGCTGATGACAAATATCTTAATGCAGAAGGTATGGGAAATGTCAGAGTGACTCTGAACAATGGGAAAACAACATTGATTCAGAACGTGTGGTATGTACCTGGCATCAGAAGCAATCTGATGAGTGTGAGACAATTAATTGAGAAAGGTTTTTCAGTTACCATGAAGGACAATCTTCTGAAGCTGTATGACTACAAGCAGAAGTTGATTATGGAGTCAGAACAGGGAAGGAATAGAGCATTCAAGGTGAATGTCAGAACAGCAGACTCAGAATGTCTTAGTGCAACATGTGCTGAGAAGAAGAGTGAGTTGTGGCACAGAAGATTTGGTCATTTGAATTTCAGAAGCCTAAAACATCTGAATTCAAAGAAGCTGGTACATGGAATTCCTGCAATTAAGAAGCCTGAGAAGTCATGCAAAGTTTGCATGGAAGGAAAACAACCACGTTTGCCATTTGCGTCAGAAGTTGCTCCAAGAGCAAAACATACCTTGGGAGTTGTACATTCTGATGTGTGTGGTCCATTTCCAGTAGCATCAATTGGAGGGAATAAATACTTTGTGTTATTTTTTGATGAATTCACAAGAATGACATGGGTATCCCTTATTAAGTTCAAACACGAGGTGTTTGATGAATTCAAGAAATTCAGAATGAAGGCTGAGAATCAGAGTGGTCAGAAGTTGAAGATTCTTAGAATTGACGGTGGAGGTGAGTATAACTCCAAAGAGTTCCAGAAGTTCTGTGAGGAGAATGGAATTGAGCATGAGGTTACTGCTCCTTATACCCCTTAACACAATGGTCTTGCTGAAAGAAGAAACCGCACTTTGCTTGATATGGTGAGAAGCATGCTAAAGGAGAAGAAGCTTCCTCAGAAGCTCTGGGGAGAAGCTGTTGCCACTGCAACGTATGTACTCAACAGATGTCCTACGAAGAAGTTGAAGGAAATAGTTCCTATGCAGAAGTGGACTGGAGACAAGCAAAGTGTTAGTCATCTGAAGGTGTTTGGTTCTGTTTGCTATAAACATGTTCCAGAAGGCAGAAGACAGAAGCTGGATGATAAAAGCAAAGTGATGATTCTGATAGGGTACCACAGTACAGGTGCATACAAGCTCTATTGTCCAGAAACCAATAAAATTGAATTCAGCAGAGATGTGATTGTGAAGGAATCAGAAGTTTGGAATTGAGATAAGTCTCAATCTGATTCTGATGTTAGAACTTCTGAAGAAAGGTCAGAGTTAAGAATTTCTGAAGTTGAAGTAAACTCTGACGTTGATTCTGACTCTGATAGTGATTCTGACTCTGGAGAAGACTCAGAAGATGAAGGTGACTCTGATGATCCAGACTCTGATGGTAATCCAGATTCTGGTGGAAATTCAGACTCTGAAGATGGCCAAAACTCTGAAAATATGCCAGATCTTGAAGATGGTCAAAGCTCTAGAGGAAGTCAACCATCTGAAGCTGGAAACTCTGAAGCTCAAGACTCTGAACAAGTTCAGAGACCACAAAGAATCAGAAGCGTTCCCAGAAGATTTGCAGAATTTGACATGCTGCAAGACACTGAAGTAGACTCTGAAGGAGAAGTTATTCAGTGTGCCATGTTAGTAGACTCTGAACCTATAAGTACATAGGAGGCTCTTAAGCAAAAGCTCTGGCTGAAGGCCATGAAAGAAGAACTTGATGCTATAGAGAGAAACAAGACTTGGAAGCTGACAGAACTTCCAAAAGACAAGAAAGTCATCAACATCAGATGAGTTTTCAAGCAGAAGTTAAAGCCAGATGGCTCAATTGGCAAACATAAAGCAAGGTTGGTAGCCAGAGGATTTCTACAAAAACCTGGGCTGGATTACTCTGAAGTGTTTGCACCTGTAGCAAGACATGAAACAATCAGAATGGTGATTGCAATAGCTGCTAACAGGAATTGGCCTCTGATGCATTTAGATGTAAAATCTGCATTTCTGAACGGTCCATTAGAAGAAGAAGTTTACGTGTCACAACCTCCTGGATTTGTGAAAAAGAATCAGGAAGGGATGGTGTACAGATTATACAAAGCTCTATATGGATTGAAACAAGCGCCCAGAGCTTGGAATCAGAAGATTGATTCATTTTTCAAGAAGCAAGGCTTTCAGAAATGTGAGATGGAGTACGGTGTCTATGTTCAGCATACTTCTGAAGGCAATATGACTCTGGTATGTTTATATGTTGATGATATACTGCTGACTGGAAGTTCTGAACAGGAGGTAGCCAAGTTCAAGAAGGTTCTAATGAATGAATTTGAAATGACTGATCTAGGCAAAATGACATACTTTCTAGGGATGGAGTTCAGATATTCTGAGAAAGGTATCATTTTGCATCAGCTCAAGTATGAATTAGAACTTCTGAAGAGATTTGATCTGAAGAATTGTAAGATGGCTGTCACACCTTCTGATACAAATCAGAAACTGGATTCAGACTCTGAAGGAAAGGATGTGGACGCTACAACCTTCAAACAGTTGGTTGGTTCTCTGAGGTATCTGTGCAATACCAGACCTGATATTTGCTACTCAGTTGGGATGGTTAGTAGGTTCATGAGTAAACTTAAGTGGTCCCATTACCAAGCTGCTGTCAGGATTCTGAGGTATATCAAAGGAACTCTGAAGTATGAAGTGTTATTTCCCTTTGGAGGAAATAATGAGTCAGAACTTCTGAGTTATTCAGACTCTGATTGGTGTGGAGACAGAGTTGACAGAAGAAGTACATCTGGGTACTTGTTCAAATTTCTGGGAGGTTCCATTTCTTGGTGTTCCAAGAAGCAACCTGTTGTGGCGTTGTCAACCTGTGAAGCTGAATACATTGCAGGTGTTGTTACTGCATGCCAAGCTGTGTGGATTCTGAATCTGTTGCAGGATTTGAAGATTAAAGTAGACAAACCTCTGAAGTTGATGATTGACAACAAGTCTGCAATCAATCTTGCCAGAAACCCAGTGTTGCATGGGAGAAGCAAGCATATTGAGACCAAGTATCATTTTCTGAGACATCAAGTTCAGAATGGAGTGTTAGAAGTTGTACACTGCAGCACTCAGAAGCAGTTGGCAGATGTCCTGACGAAAGCTATCAAGACTGATCAATTTCTCAGACTAAGGGATGAAATTGGTGTTACAAGTTTTGATGAAATATGAATTAAGGGATGGTATTAGAATATTAATAGTAATTCATATTTATTTAGTTGTACTATTTTCCTTAGCCCCTAAGTTTGTTAGATGGTATTTTAGTATTTTATCTTATTCTAGTAACCCTAGTTTTAGCTTATAAATAGGGTGACAATCATTGTAACGTTATCATGTTTTTGTAACTGTCATTCTTAATAGAATATTTCCTCTGCTCATCATTTATTCACCTTTGCACCAATAGAGACAATAGTTCTTTTTATTATTACAAACATGTAAGTTCTAAATGAGAGGTATAACAAATAAGTAAATGTGAAGTCATATAAAGTGTATTATACAATTTATTTATGCAAGAATGATTAGAAATGTAACTACCATAACAAATATAATTAATTATCTACGTACAACTTTTCTCATAGTTTCAAAAAGTAACACAACACAACACATATATTAAAAAACCACACATTAAGGTATTCAGATTAAGATAATTAAAAATAAAATCTATCTATCTCTTTCAATTAAATTTATCTACGTTATTATTAACTTTCCCTTTCCATTTACATAGGAATATCAATTTTTATACTCTATTCGTTTTTTTTAAGTGTCGTTTGTTAAATATTTTTTTTGTTTTTTTTAATTGTCATTTTTAAAGTTTAAAATATGGATAATTTCACTTTTGTCAAAATTATCCTCAGATATTCATAACAGGGAGAGAAAAAATAAAATGAATATAATAGTTAGTGAATGATATTATTGGTAAAATAAAAATTATTATTTAAAAAATAATATTGATTAGATTTCTTAATATATGTAAAAAGTAAAAAAAAAATTGACAGGAAGAGAAAGAAAGTATTTAAATTTTCTTTTATTGTTGGAAATTGATTTAGTGGGAGAGGAGTTAAATAGAAGTTATAGCAAATGTATATAAGGTGTAATTGTGTTTTGAATAGAGAAAGTTATTAAATATCAAATTCTTCTAATTGATAACCAATGAAAATTAATATCTACACAATTATTTTAATTGTATTGTTTTATTATTAAAAAATTAAATAAAATTTTTTTTGGAAAAAATAGACCAGCCAAAAATCATATATCTTCTTTATTTATAATTATAAAAGTTAAATATGATAAAGTAACCGAATGCCTAATTTTTTTGAAAACCGTTGTATTATAGTTACACATTTGTTTTTGTAATAATGACAATGTGAAGCGTAACTGAAATCTATTTAATAAAGTAGATGAAAATTAACCAAATACTTGAGCTTGAGTGGTAAATGAGCTTCTGCTAAGGAATTAAGATTTGAGGAATACTGAGTTCGATTTTTGGTGGAAATAATATTTGGCCAGGGTCATGCATAACTTATATTAACAGTTAATTAAAGGTAGTTTTTTAAACTTTTAATTGATATTTAGACATTTTATTATTTGACAGTTTTCAAGGGTATTTTTGGAAAAAAAAAGCCAACCCCAAAACACCAATCCCTTATTATTATTATTATTATTATTATTATTATTATTATTATTATTATTATTATTATTATTATTATTATTATTATTATTATTATTATTATTATTATTATTATTATTATTATTAATTTTTGTTCCAACCTAACCAAAACGCCCATCGGTCGACCACCCAAAGAGAGTCATAATTCTTTCGGATGACTCGCAACATATGGAAACTACCCTATAGAAGAGTACAAGTGATCCCTGATCAGGATATATCCAATGACTCAGATTTCACGCCTTAAAGATAATGGTATGTTATAACTGCTACACTATTAAAAAAAGCACACATGCCAATTCCATGTACATAATTTCAAATTCAGAGTTCTTTTACTCTTCTCCTACACATACTGACTTGAGCGTTGAAGTGATAACCTTGCAGGTCAGCCCATCCTTCTATGCAGCTAAAGCTCATAACCATTATGGCTTACCATGATCACTGATTCTCCGATCGATTCTGGTTCCATAACGAAAAAATGGCGTCGTCTGTAGAAATCAACTTCTGATTCTCGCGTTTTCTAGTATAACACATTCTCTATTCGATTCATTGACTCAAAGCCTCATCAATCTATTTTATCAGAGTTCTCAAAATCAAACACTGAACCCACCGCGTTTGATCTATTCGAATAACAGATCAACCTTGATTTTATGATTGTCTAGATTCCTTAATTCCAAACCTTTTAGCAATGGCTCGATCTTAAGCTACTTGTTTCGCACCTTACATGAAGCAGTTGTCGCTGCTCTTGCCTTTCAAGCGGTGAGAACTCAGTTTCCTCCTCCTCCTCAAGGTATCGTAGATCAAGTGGTAGCAGATACTTTGTTGCATCCATATTTTCTCAAACCTCCTCATATCACGTGAACTACTCCAGTACCTTCATTCAGACCTCTGGTGCCTCCATGGGCCTCCTGACTTGAAACATTACATGGTTTCCTACTATTGCAAGCTAATCTCATAATACAAGACACTAATAGTTTGTTAAACTGCATATACAACATTGTTCAGGAATAAGATTCATAAGCGATAAATGAAATATTTCTTCACCTAGAATAAAGTCTACACCTTGCGCGCCTGAGAGGAAACACAATGCACAAAGCCCTTTCAAAGATAAGCCAAGCTTTCGCCCTTGAGCTAACCGCGTCGTAAAGAGATGAAGCTCTGAAATTGAAAAATTACCAGAAGAGAAAGAAGCACAAAACTTCTCCCTAGAGCCCCAAGGGAGAGTGAGGTAGCCATGCTCCTTCGGATGATCGGGTGTAGAGACCACCGGCCAAAAATCCATAGAAACATCCTTTATGTGTATGCATTTTAGACAGTAAGATACTAAATTGATTGGAGAAACCTTCTAAACTGAACGAGTACAATGGAAAATGAGATCCTAATGAACACATGTAACTCGTCAATAACCGTTTGAACTACTTTTATGTTGATGGCGCTTCCAAGTGGAAACTATTTGTACCAACTTTGGTGGGATTTGTCAGGTTGTGGTTCAATGCTCAGCCAGATGGCAGTATCGATTCATGAACTGGCTTATGCAAGAGCTTTGTAACTCATTTCATAGCCCATAGAAGGTAGTCAGTGACAATAGCTTCCCTAAGCACGATAAGGCATAGAAAGAAAGAGAGTTTATGACCTTAAATTGATTATTTTGCATAAGTGGACGTGGAAGTAGAAAGGGCCAATGAAGGTCTCAAATGTTAGATATTTGAGAATGACATGTTGCGAGATAGCCCATTTAGGAAGAATTCGGGGAGAAAGGAAGCACGTACTATGAAGGAATTGGTGAAAAAGGCTCAATCCTTCATCAAATTGGAGGATAAGCTTAACACCTGGTCCAATAACCCATGCGTTGCTGACACTAATTTTGGCTACTCATCAAGGAAAGACTCTCATCAGCTTAAAACTTATTTTTGTGTGTGTTGTGTGTATGTGTGTGTGTGTATGTGTGTGTGTGTGTGTGTGTGTGTGAGAGAGAGAGAGAGAGAGAGAGAGCGAGAGAGAGAGAGAGAGAGATTAGTCGTATAACTTCACGATAAAGACCTTATGCTTTTACAATACAGAGTTCACCCATGCACATTTGAGCCAACTTTCATACACTTCAAGGCTGGCTAGATACTTCATTCATATAGAAACTTGCTAGAGCTTTTAATAGAGATTAGGCTTGAGTTATATATTATTTAGATGCCATCATTAGAAGACTAAACTCATCAAACCCTATTGATTTTGCTTGCATCTTAAACCTCTTTATACTTGACTTCATCATACAAAACATATTTTAGTTATCATCATCAAAAGCATATTCATCTTCAAGACATATTTGATCACTAATATGCAAAACATGGTTCCCCGCCTCCTTTTTATGGCCCAATAAAATTATACTAATACATGAATATCTTGAAAGAGATGTAGTTTGTAAGAATATTTTTAGTGTGTGCGTGTGCATATTGCTTTAGTATTTTGAGAGCTACTCACACTTATTACACACTTTTGGCCCTAAAGAGATAAAATCAAACTACGACACATGATCATGCAAGCTTTCAAAGACTTTCATTTCTTTGATGTTGATCTTAGCATTTGACTTTCTTTACACCAAATATCGAAATTTTCTAGCTCCGCCTTTTGATTTTATTCAATAATTTTCTTCCTTGATGATTCTTATGATTATTTTGATTTAATATTTTGTCATTATCCAAGCCATGATAAAGTCCATATTTACCTGCATAACACATAGAATCATACTTTTCCCTTTTACGATGATGACAACGCATCTCCGAAGGAGGTGGTAAAACATAAATATTAAGATGAAAAATATTTAAGTGGTTAACTTTTCATCAGAGACATAGAATCTATACTTTACTTTTTCTGAGAGTATACTTCTCCTCCTTTGGTATTTAAAAAAGTGGAGAAACAAATCATTACAAAAGAAGGCAAATATAGCAAAATAGATAGAAGATATTCATATATAAAAAAATGAGTTAACTGATCAAAACGAAAAAAAATCACATAGAGACACATTTAAAAAGAACATAAGACCATACTTCTCCCCACGAGGGGCTACATCCAACTTTGGGACCAGGTGAAGTCTTTGTTGGCCTTCTTCATCTTGTTGATGTAGAATTATATATATATTTTTTCATTTCACACTCCTTAATTACCTCTTCAATATGTTGATTTTCTTACGGATGCTTTCCCGTTTTGAGATATTTCCTATGTTATTTATTAAGATAATGATTTTTCAAGACTGTCCTTTCTTTGGTTTGTTTTTTTATATATTTGTCTTTATCTTCTAAGAATATTTTTCTTAGAATACCTGCACAAACAAAAACTTCTACCTCTACTATAAAAATATGATTAGTTTCATAAAAAGGTAATATGTATGGATTCTTCTATAGTTTTGGTCTTTTTATAATTTCAAAAAAAAATTTAATAGAAGAAAAAAAAAATTTATTTCAGTTTCGTGCCAACCAAAGATATTAATGCCTTAGTAAAAGGGTTCTCATTTCCGCAATCTTTAATTTTCACTTTTACTTCCACTATCATGAACTTTAAACTGACATGAATGTTGGAATGCTAACCATGTAGATGCCTCCCGTGAGTCCATAGTATCAAAGGTAGCAACACTGATTAACGACATTGCATTAAGATCAATCTCTCTGGTTCAATAAGTACCATCATCACAACTTTCGATCCATGATGTCGCATCAACGTAGCATATCAGAAGCTTTGCCAAATTGCATATTTCCACCCAAATGGTGTTCCACAAATTTGTGATGTTGATGACATGTCAGTCTTGTAATTGTAAAAACGTGTTGCTTTGCATGCCTGGATCACCGCAATATTTCATGTAGCTCAATATTGTTTTTGAGTTACATAACGCATTGCGTTGCCTTTCATGTGCTGCACTATTTGTCTACTATTGTTTTAATTTTTTTTCCTTTCTTCCAATTCTTGTGTTTAAGCCCTCTCTTCTCTCATCATTATAATTTTCATAGAAAAATACCACAAATTCGTGCAATTAGAATGATTTTGATACAAATTTGTCTTTTTTAGATTTCTTCAATTTTTTTAATCAAAATCTGCAAAACATAACCGATTACAAACAAAATTTAAAAAAAAATGTAAAGACGAATTTCCATCGTAACCTTTAACATATAAATGACTAAATTATCCTTCTTGCAACTTCTCCCCATTTAATTTAAATATATTTAATTTGTCTCATCATGCACTTGACTGCCTTAAATTTTATTTAACTTTAATTTAATTGGAGACCATTTTTCAACTAACAAATTAGAATACCTATGAGTTTAAACATTTTTCATTTAGTTAAGTAAATTTGGTGTAATTAGAGCTTACTTTACAATTAAGAATACCAACATTAAATTTGCTCGACATGCTTAATATGGTTTCATATAAAAGTTTTGACATTTCCAGAAACGTTGCTGTACTAATCTACCCAAACTCAAGTCCTTCTCATCTTGATTGGCAAGACACTCATTAGAGGAAAGGATTGATGGCATAGCCAATACAATGATGAATCAAATCTGATGTTAGAAATTGAATGGGACATTTTTTTATCCATGTTCTATATTAGAACTACCATGTTATTTCTCCAAAGTTACAAAAACAAAGGGGTCAAGAATGGTGTAATTTATAAGATTCTTTTTTTCACTTGAGATGAGATTGTTAAGATAAAGTGGGTAGTAATAGTGGAAGATACCTGTCTAAGTCATCCATCAAAATTTAGACAAGGCAAAGTGTTAGGCAACATTGTCCAACCAAGCAATGACCTTAAACAATCAATTGTTAACTCTTCATTTACTTTTGTATCGTGTGTTTAATAAGTAAAATGACAGGGTATGTTCTAGGTGGTTGATATAGAACGTGAATATAATATCCACTCTCACTAAATTCATGGCAAGTAAAACTGTTGACATTGGATATATATATATATATATATATATATATATATATATATATATATATATATATATATATATATATATATATATATATATATATATATATATATATATATATATATATATATATATATATATATGTATATATTTTGTCTGGGTTGGTTAAAAATATACATGTTGAAGAAATTCTACATCACTTAGTTTTGTGAATGGGGAGAGAGTTCAAGACTATATATAAGATACAAGTTTTTTGAAGTCCCACATTACTTAGTTTTGTGAAAGAAGAGGGAGTCTAAAGCTATATATATAGGATTCAAATTCTTCATTCGAAAATGCACCAGTCAAAAACACTTTAAACTTGTATTTGACTTTTTTTATTCTCTTATACTCTTGTATTAGAGTTTTGTAAGATGTAGTTAAATATTTGTTTTGAAGGGTTTGGGTGTATTGAGATCTGGGTTAGTTGATGGTATATTATTTATTGTAACAATTTTTACATAGTGTTATTCTCTAGTTGTCTATTGACAACAACCGTGATTTTTTCTCCGGTTTTGGAATTTTCACGTTATGTTCTTGTGTTGTGATTGTATTCCTCTTTTTTCTCTATGCTTTGTTTGTTTGTTCCTAACAACTGGTATCAGAGCCTAGTTCTATCCATGGATAAGTGTTATTAGTATGCTCTATGGTGGTAGTTTTGTCTGATCTTCCACATCAAAAAAGAAGGGTAGTGTTGTGAAAGAGTTGTTGAGCTGCAGACGCAAATTCCGCTGTGCAGTTGAAAAGTTCAAGTCAAAGATGTATTGATACAATCAAGATTACACAACGTGAAAAATTATGTCGATAGTTGATGAGCTTCCTACCAACAAAGAAGTTGCACCATAAAGTTTCAACCTGATTTCCAACATGTGAAAATTCTTGAAGTGGTTTACCTTCAAGTGAAGTATACTTTTATTTAGGTGGAGTATGATAGTTTTTTTAAACTATGATTGTCGGTGAAGACAATGTAAAATTCTTGGAGTGGTTTATCTTCAAGTGAAATTTATTTTTTATGATAAAGTATATGATTGTCGGTGATGACAATGTGAAATTCGTGAAGTGGTTTATCTTCAAGTGAAATATATTTTTCAAGAGAGAGTATGATAGTTTTTAAAACTATGATTGTCAGTGAAGACAATGTGAAAATTCTTGGAGTGATGTAGCTTCAAGTGATTATACTTTTTATGGTGGAGTATGATTGTCGATGAAGACAATGAAAATTTATGTATTACTTTTAATCAAGATGGAGATTGTTGGGGTTGGTTAAAAATATACATGTTGATACTCTTTATGGTCGAGTATGATTGTCAGTGAATACAATGAAAGCTTATGTATTATTTTCAATTAAGGTGGAGATTGTTGGGGTTGGTTGAAAATATAGATGTTGAAAAAGTTTCACATCGCTTAGTTTTTTGAATGAAGACAGAGTCCAAGACTATATATGGATACAAGTTTTTTGAAGTCCCACATCGCTTAGTTTTGTGAAGGAATAAGAAGTCCAAAGCTATATATCTGATTCAAACTCTTCATTCCAAAATGCACCAGTCAAAAGGATTTTAAGCTTGTATTTGACTTTCTTTGTTCTCTTATACTGAATAGGATTTTAAAGGATGATAAAAGTTTTCCTCAAAAGAATCTCTTTTCTCCTCAATTAATAATTTTTATTGCTCGAATAATACATTGTTAAGAGTCTTACATCGGACAATATATGACATGAACATGTGTTTATAAGTGGGGACAATCCTCACCTTACATAACATTTTTGTAGGGTTGAGTTAGACCTAACCACATTACTTAATATGGTATCAGAATCTCGTTTTAAATTCGGTGGACCACTTGTTATCATGTTTTCACTATCGAACCACTCATCATTTATTTTCACGGTTTGACATACATAATGATATTTCATAGCGAATATTATTATGTAAAATATGACACTTTTAAGAAAATAGATGATATATTTAATTTTTTAAAATCAATTTTGTAATATTTTCATATTAGTTCGTATATTTTTTTTGAAATGTTCAAATTAAGCTTCTAAATTCTAAATAATTGTAAATAAATCTCTAACAATTTTTAAAGTGTACAAATTTTTCCATTTAAATTTTTTAAAATGACAAATTGATCCATATTTTTTAAATTTTAATTTGACCCAATTTTTTTAAAAAATTATAGCAATTACTCCAAAATTAACAATTAATTATTTTAAGACTCTATTCAAACAAGAAATATAATTAAGGAATTTTAAATTAAATTATTTAAATTGATTAGAATTCTAAATTATATTAAAATTTAAATTAATTCATCCAAACACATCATTAATTTTTTTAATAAAAATAAAACGATATGATAATGTTAAGTTCAATGTGTCTATGTATATGGCCATTAGGATGCATATACAAAGTAATATCGAAACTGTTGGCCTTTCGCTTAAGGAAGGTTATTGGTAAGCTTGTTTCGAATACACAGACTGCTTTCATACCTGGGAGACATATTCATGATGGTGTAGTAGTAGCTAATGAGTTGATTGATTTAATGAAGAGACAGAAATCGTGTTGTCTGTTGCTGAAAATTGATTTTGAACAGGTGTATGATTGTGTGGATTGGGAGTATCCTAAAAGATATAGGGTTTGGAGATAAATGGTTGGATTAGATGAGAGGGGGTTTGTTTACTAGTTATATGTCTATATTGGTAAACAGTGGAACAACTAGAGATTTTAAGGCTTCTAGGGGATTGAGACAATGGAAAGGCAAGATGTTATCTATTGATGGAAGAGTCATGTTAATTAACATTGTTTTGATGAGTCTTCCAATTCATTATCTTTCATTCTTTCAAGCTCCAGTCATGATGTTGAAGGAAATTGTGTCAATCCCCCAAAAATTCTTGTGGGTTGGTACGGTGGACAAGAAGAGTGTGGCTTGGGTTAGTTGGAAATTTGTTTGCTATCCTAAGGAAATGTGGGGCTTAGGATTAGAGATGTATCTTTATTCAATAGGGTTCTCCTAACAAAGTGGTTGTGGATATTATCATCTGACGAAGGTGCAATTTAGCGTGGTATTCTACATCACAAATATGGGAATATTGTGAGAAGGGTTCTAAATAAGGATTTGAGTGGTGGAAGATGTCAAGAGTTGTTGTCGTGGCGTGATTTGATGATACTAGGATATGATATGGAAAAGGGTTCATTTTTTTATATGTTAATATTCAGATTGATAGATGGAGCTACAATACCAATCTGGACGGCAAGGTGGATTGGCCAGGATACTCTTAAAGCTATGTTTTCTCAACTGTTTGAGGTTGCTCTCATGCAATATGTTGTGGTTAGGGAGGTAGGAGAATGGGTAGGCGAGGTGTGGAGTGGAATGTGGAAGCTTTGGGCATTTCTGGCAAAATAATTTCGCTCGTAGACAGCTCAGAGTTGCAGATGTTGTTGAACGAAGTATGTCATTTGGTTGGGGTTGAGGATACAATGGTTTGGCCTTAGAGTAACAACAAGGTTTACTTAGTAGCATCTCATTATGAAAGGCTGTAGCAGTTTTATGGTGGTATTGAACTTCAGGTTGTGCATAAAAATACACTCAATTTTCTGTGGAAAACAACCATGCCATTGAAAGTTAACGTGTTTGGTTGAAGGATGATTTTTGATAGATTGCCTACAAGGGCTAATCTGGAAGCAAGAGGTATCATTAGAAATCCACATGAAATGGTCTGTGATTTTTGTTTCAGGGCTGAAAAAAATAGCAATCATATGTTCTGTGCGTGTCGTCGTACTATGTTAGTTTGGAATAAAGTGTTGGATTTGGTAGGTATTCCATGGTGCTTAGAGGAAAATTGTTGCGATTTTCTGTTGGTATGGTTCGAAAGGATGAGAAGGTAATGCTTAGTAGAAACAACGTGCATATTATGATTTGCGACTCGTTGGTGCATTTGGTATTCGAGGAACCAAATCATGTTCAATAACGAGGTTGGCAATCCGGAGGTTATCGTTCAGAGGATCATCTCTTGCTCTTAGTGGTGGCTAGCTTTGGTTTCCAAAACTAAAATTAGGTGCAATTACTATGAGTGGTTTAAGTGCCCTTGTGATTTCTCGTAGGTTTGATATATTGTGTTTGTTGTTGTACATTCTTTGTGTATTTGGGTTGGAGTACCCCTAGTACTCCCATCTAATTCATGTTGTTTACATATATAAAATAAAACTTAAACTCTTAATTTCTTAAGTGTTTTTATGTAAGTCTAAAATGTGAATCGAATTAGGTATTTAATGAAAAAATTGTGGATCACTAAAGTTATCTTAAGGAGTTTTAAGGGTTAATTTTCACAAAAGTAGTTTGATTAAGATTAATGTTGACCTCTCATTCTTAGAGATTTTCAAGAGGTTTTTATATTATAAGATTGAATCCCTCTAATTTAGATATCTAGGACTGCCAATAAGAACTAATCCTCAATTAGAATCTTCTTAGAAACCTTTAGTTAATCTTATGCATAATATACTTCTTTCTTGAAATCATAAGTATGTTAGCCTATGGGGAGAGCTATTATTCTTAACTCTGTTCTAAATGCTCAACATATTTTCTTTCTTTCTTACTTAAAGATGCCCCACATTATTTGGAAGAAGTTAATCAAGATTAAGAGAAGGTTCCTTTGACTTTGTGTGAAAGGTGAGGCCAAAATTTCCTGGGTTAAATAGTCTGATGTCAATAAGTCTAAGAAGAATTTGAGGTTGGGTATCCGAGATCTTTAGCTGGTTAATATAGCTCTCTTAGCCAAATGAAAATGAAATACCTTGTAGTGGCTTCTAGACTTTTGTTTGATATCCTTGCCACTAAATATGGTGTTTCCATGGTCGTCTCCCTATGTGGGGGTATAGATTTGGGCCTCCGATCGATATCCCCGTGGTGAAAAGGAATCTCTTTCCTTGGTTCAAAAATGGATGATCCTCTAAATTGATTTGAGTGTATGGTTAAAAAGGTTAGGTCTGGCCTCCTCACCTCTTTTGAGAGGATTATTGGATTGAGGGCATACCTTTGAAGATAAGGTTGGCTAAAAATTTTTTATCTCTAAGCTCAAGATGGTAAGTTGAGTGAGTTAGGTGGATGAAGTCATTCTTTGTTCATTAAAAACCCTCGGTCTCTGAGTTTTTTTGTCCTCATCCAATTTTAATTTAGTGATGAGTCAGATATGTGGGTTAGGAAGCATAATGTGGATGGTATTTTTTCTATGGTGTGTGCCTCACTACTACATAAATGATTTTTGGCAGCGGATGAAAAGATAACGCTTTTTGAAAAAGCGTAGCTAAAGAATCAGGAAAAAAAAGGAAAAAATAGTAGACTTTAGACAGCGCTTTTAGAAAAGCGCTGCTAAAGGTGGAGATTATTGTTAACAATAGAAAGCGCTTTATAAAAAGCGCTGCTAAAAGTAGGCCCTACGAAAGCGCTTTTAGAAAGCGCTGCTATAAGGGTCACCTACGAGAGCACTTTCAGAAAGCGCTGCTAAAGGGGTCATTCTAAGAAAGCGCTTTTAGAAAAGCACTCCTATAGGTGGTACAAAAGACAACGCTTTTATAAAAGCGCTGCTATAGGTCCTGTCTTAGCAGACCTTAGAGAGCGCTTTTATAAAGCGTTGCTAAAGACCATGCAAAAGCGCTGCTGTAGGTTTAAGTGGCATAAATTAAAAAAAAAATCCAGAAAATTTCATAAACAGAAACAATCGTGGTTTTTGGCATTCTTCTACGCTCGCAACCTATAAAAAAACCCAGCGAATACCTTCGTCCATTGCTTCCGTCCGACCGCCTCCGTCCGTCGCCGTCTTCCATTTCTTCCGTCACCGTCTTCCATTTCCGCCTCCGTCCGTATGTTTTGACGGTCTGTCTTCGTCCTCCACCCATTCTGTATGAAATCTACAGGTTTCCTTCGAGTCTCATGTAGAATGTGATTGAGAGATTGAGAGATTTCTAGAATGTGATTGTTGATGAATAATAAAAAGTGTTTCATGATGGTAGTATGATTTTTGTTTCGATGTATGACGTTGAATGGCTCCAAACCAATCTCGTAATGTTGTTATTTGTTTCATACTGCATTTTGCTGCAATGGTATATGTAATGAATTTGTTTTCTTACTGAGTTTGCTTTTAAAAATTCCAGCAATGATGAGTAAATATATATAAGTGTTGCATTATATTGTTGTTTGTTCTTGGTGGCATGACAAGGTGGTTTGGTTTTGACTAATACGAGTGTTGAGTAGTTTGTTTCGGTTTTGATACAAGATTAACCTTTTGTTTAGGTTTGTAATTGTTTCCACTATTTTGATACAACTTTGGGCATCCTGTATTTGCTGCTTTTATTTTGATGCAAGTTGAGCATATAGTTTTTTGCTTTGATTCGATGCTGAATATGTCCAATGCCATGCCATGTAGAAATTTGTTAAAAAGTTAAAAAAGTTAGAAATTTTATTAAAGTTAGTTGTTAGGATGCAATTAAATTGAATTAGAGGTTAGTGAAGTATTAGTTGTGAAAATGGAATGTTGTTGTTGTTAGTGTTGTTGTTGATGTTAAAATGGAATGTTGTTGTTGTTAGTGTTGTTGTTGATGGAAAAAAATAATGTTAATGTTGTTGTTGTTAGTGTTGATTCTAATGATATTGTTGTTGATATTGTTGATGGAAACAAATGAATTGATTTCATATATATGTTAATGTTATTGTTGTTGATGGAAACTTGAATTAAAGTAAATGAATTATTTTTGTTGATGTTATTGATGTTATTGTTGTTGATGAAAGTAAATGAATTATTTATGTCTCTTAATTTTGATCGTTTCCAAGAATTATTTAATGTTGATGATGTTATTAATTTTGTCTATTATAGGGGTTACCTGTGTAGAGCAAGATTGTGGTCGTTTCCAAGAATCCTACTGTGTAGTTCTAGAAGTTGGTGATATCTCTACAGGTGCTACAGGTATTCATTGTTTTTGTTTAGCTTTCTTAGTTTAGTTTAGCCTACTTAATTATTATGGATAAAAAATGGATGTCTTCTAATCGATTGTCAAAAGAGTACGAGAATTGGATATCAAAATTTGTTAAGTTTGATGTTGAACACGCCAAAGACCTTAGTAGGATCACATGTCCTTGCTTAGGTTGCTGTTATGAGCGTTGGATTGACACAGTTCAGTTGGAATCTCATTTAATGAGACATGGAATTGATCGAAGTTATACATGTTGGACATTACATGGTGAGATAAGTAACGAGAATGTCAAACCGGGGGATAATACGACCTATGCTTCAAAGAACAATGGCAGGGACACATATGATTGTGATTGAGTTGAAGAGATTGCAGAAGCACTTGAAGAAGATCTTCAAGATTGTCCCAAGATGTTTGAGAGGTTGTTAAATGATGCAGAGAAACCGTTGTATAAAGGTTGCACTACTTTCACAAGATTGTCTGTGGTATTAAAGTTATACAACTTAAAGGCGGGTAATGGATGGTCGGATAAAAGTTTCACTGAGTTGTTAGCCCTACTACAAGAGATGCTTCCGGAGGATAATGTTCTTCCCAATCAAACCTATGAAGCTAAAAATATGTTATGCTCTATTGGCATGAGCTATGATAAGATACATGCTTGTCCAAATGATTGCATTTTGTTTCGAAATGAATATGCATCATTAAACGAGTGTCCTAAATGCGGTGTATCTCGGTATAAGAAAAAGTTGTCACCAGCAAAAGTCTTATGGTATTTTCCTATAATTCCGAGATTTAGACGCATGTTTCATAGTGAAATAGATGCAAAACACTTGACTTGGCATGCAGATGATAGAATTATAGATGGAAAGTATTGACATCTGGAAGACTCACCACAGTGGATGAAAATTGATAATGAGTATCCTGATTTTGGAGAAGAAGCTAGAAACCTTCGCTTGGCATTATCGACTGATGGAATGAATCCGCATGGTCTACAAAGTATATCACATTCCACATGGCCTGTAACTATTATGATTTATAACCTACCTCCATGGCTATGTATATAGCGTAAGTACATGGTGTTATCTATGTTAATTTCTAGCCCTAAATAGGGAATGACATAGACGTATACTTGACACCTTTAATTGAAAACTTAAAGAGTTTGTGGGAGAACAGTGTGGAGGTTTATGATGGATATAGGAAATAAAGTTACAATTTGAGGACGATATTGTTTGGCACAATTAATGATTTTCCAGCATACGGAAATCTATCGAAGTATAGCATTAAAGGTCAATGTGCGTGTCCTATCTGTGAAGAAAACATAGATTGGTCGTGATTGTAATTTGGTTAGAAGAATGTCTTTCTTGGTCATCGTAAATTCTTAAATTCTAATCATCACTACCGTGGGTGGAGAAAAGCATTCAATGGAAATTTAGAACAAGGTAGAGCTCCACCTACATTGACCAGCGAACAAATTTTTGAAAAGGTGAAAGATGTGAGTACTAAGTTTGGTAAGCCTTTTGCTCATACGCTTGTCACGCGTGGGTGGAAGTAGAGGTCAATTTTGTTTGAGTTTTCGTATTGGAAGTTGTTGTATGTAAGACATTTTCTTGATGTTATGCATATTGAAAAAAAATATATTTGAAAGTGTTATTTGTACATTACTCAATATACAAGAAAAGTCTAAGGATGGCTTTAAAGTAAGAAAGGACTTGGTAGCAATGGGAATAATAAATGAATTAGGACCCTTGAAGAAAGAAAATCGAACATATCTATCACCTGCTGCTTATACTTTATCTAGAAAGGAGAAAAAGATATTGTGTAAGTTTCTGAGTGAAGTTAAAGTTCCAGAAGGATACTCTTCAGATATTAGAAGACTTGTTTCTATGAAAGACCTCAAGTTAAAGAGTTTAAAGGCACATGATTGCCATGTTATAATGGAACACTTTCTACCAATAGGTATACGTTCTATTTTTCCAAAAAAAGTGAGAAGCGCAATAACTAAATTGTGTTTTTTCTTCAAGTCAATTTGTAGTAAGGTGATCGATCCTGCGATCTTACCAACATTGCAAAAAGAAATAGTTATTACTTTGTGTGAGCTTGAAATGTATTTTCCTCCATCATTTTTTGACATAATGGTACATCTAGTTGTTCATCTTGTGAAAGAGACACAATTGTGTGGACCAGCTTATATGAGATGGATGTACCCTGTTGAACGTTATATGAAAATATTGAAAGGGTATGTGAAAAACCGAAGTCGACCAGAGGGTTATATTGTTGAACGATACATTGTTGAAGAAGCGATTGAGTTTTGTACTGAATATTTGTCCAATGTTTAATCCATTGTCCTCCCAAAATCTCATGTTGTTGAAAAAATAGTAGGAAAACAGTTAATTGAAAATAAAGTTGTGATAGTTTCAAGGGATGAACGGGAGCAAGTGCATTTGTATGTTCTGAACAATGACATTAAGGTTGAGCCGTATGTTGAAATGCACAAGGACGTTCTCCGAGGTTTAAATCTGAATAGAAATGAAAATTGGATAGTACGTGAGCACAATCGAAGTTTTATAACATGGTTCAAGGATCATATTTTTTCAAAGTTTTATTCTGATCCCGCTTCAATAACAGAAAGGTTGAGATGTTTAGCATATGGTCCAAGTTTGCATGTGTTTTCTTATAGCGCACACGCAATTAATGAATACACATTTTATACCAAAGAACAAGATGATAAAAGTACAATGCAAAATAGTGGTGTCACCGTGCTTGCCGAAGCAATGCACATTTCAAGTGTAAAGGACTTAAACCCCAAATTTGCAAATATGTTGTATTTTGGGGTTATCGAGCGCATTTGGGTGTTTGATTATGAGAAGTTTCAGATTCCTATCTTTGGATGCAAGTGGGTTGAAAATACTAGTGGCATACGAATGGATAAGTTAGGATTTTTGCAAGTGGATCTTAATAAGGTGGGGTACAAAGATGAGCCTTTTATTCTAGCCACGCAAGCTAAACAAGTGTTCTATGTCACTGATCAGACAAGTAAGAAATGGTCTATAGTTCTTTTTTCCAACAAAGTAATCGATGATAACATTGGAGATCAGGGTGATGTTGATGTTGAGAAGGAATCTTATATTATATATGATCCAGATGAGAATATTAGAGCGGACGATTATAAATGATCATAACAAGGGAATTTGGATCAATCCATCCGTCCGTGCTGTTAAGAGACAAGTAAACCACATTCCAAAGAAGAAAAGAAAGAGATGTTAGTGACAAAGGTACTTGCAAAATTACATATTGTCTCATTCAATAAAATTTCATATTATATCATGCAATAAAATTACATATTATGTCATTCAATAAAATTATATATATGTTTTTCTTATTTATATATTTCTTATTTACATATTTGTCATTCATTTCATAATTTGGTTTTTCTGAATTACAGGTATTATGGCCGCCAACGAGGAAAAATAGTAAGTATATATAAATGCTTTAATATGATATAGTTACAAAAAATAGTAAGTATATATAATGGGATATGAATGCTTTATTATCTGTCTTAATATGTAGTTAGAAGAGGAGAAAAGTGATGCAACATCTCTTCCGGACCATGTTTTGTGGAAGGCTGCCCGTGTGGGAAGAGATGGAGTCGTTCAGGAAGAAGTTCAACAAGTATTTGAACAATGTGTAAGTACAACATTAGTTTTGTCAGTAACTCAAAAGTGTATAATATATTTATATATGCTTTTATCTATATTTCAGGAGACTCTATCCCAGACTATAACTACAGTTGAAGACGATAATTGCAGGAGCTTACTGAGTCGAGTGTTAAATATTCCTGAGTATTCTAGGCGTGTGAGGGGTAAGGGATTTGATGTCACTCCATCAAAACTGTATAAGCAGCCAAAGAATAAAAATCCTAGCAATAAAGAAATGATGGAGACGTTGGAGGAATTGAAAGCTCAGATTCGTGAATTACAGAAGGACAAAGAGAGATACATGTCAGAAAGGCGCGGTCCAGAGTGTAAAGATACGAGTGACAAAGATAGTATCAATTGTCCGCAGAAGCTTCCAGAGGTAATTATATATATTACATTAAAATTAATTTAACCAATTTTCTTAATTGACACATTAATCTATTCATTATTTATTTAGGGCATTTCACCTTGTCGGCTATATTTATCGTCACCGACTTATCGCATGGTTGGCAAGGGAAAAATGCATAACACTTTGGGAGACTTACTTCACCATAAACCGCTCCCTGCTGGATTTTTGAAAGTATCGGTTGATATTGCGTTAGAGGTGGTGTGTTATTGCCTATACCAGATGATGTTTCGGACGCAACAGTGGTGGGAGACGCAATAGGATCGTATGTTGCATGACCGTCAAATCTCATTTTCATAGATGATGAGGTAGGTTGAACACCATTATGAAGTATTCAAATGTTTTACGACCCATACATGAAAGTTATTCTTACATTTACATTTACTTATTTACATGATGATCTTAAACTCCTACAAAATCCAAATCAAAAGATAAGGGAATTATTGTGCGGGAAACCAATTCAGCTGCATCAAAAAAACAGGTACTATTACAGTTACATGATGATCTTATTATACATTAATTACTGAATTTATATGACTTTTAGGTTCATGATCAACAGTTGCAACAAGTTAGCAAGGGTAAGACGCCTGAATCTAGCAAGGTGCCCAACAAAAAAAAGGCCGAGCAAAAAAAAACATTTGTTCCTCGAATTAGGTTGTGCCTTGAAACATATGTAGGAAAAACAGATGTGGCTGATGGTGACATCCTTCAAATACCTATGCAAGAAGGTATTTTCGGTTTTGAATATGCCGAAACAATTGCCAAGGAGGATTTGGACTAGATTTTCCAACATTCTGAATTAGGCATGGGTGTTATGCATTCCTACATCAGGTAGTACTCCGATCAATTTTAATTAAATAATTATACAATCTATTTGCTCATTTAAATGAATATTCTAATGTTGATTATGTTTTTATTTAAGGTTATTGTATGCCAAGATGTTGGTCCCGCATGATTTGACTTCAAGATTCGCATTCTTATTTGCTAGTTGTATCAACGCACAGTCAATCGATCACACTCCAGATGTAGTCACAGATTACATAGTCAAATCATTTATGGCCGTAGATACAAAGAATTTGTACTTTTTGCCATATAATATTGGCCATGAGTTAGATTTCATTCTAAATTCATTTATTATAATTATTCATTTTTTGCCACTCTATCTAACATTTCCGTCTAAATTTTTGTCTTATTTTACAGTGGACACTGGTTGTTGGTCGCGATTAATCCGATGAAAGAAATAGTGTATTATCTGGATTCATTGGATGGTGATCAAATAAAATATCTTGATATGAAGACTATGGTTGATACGTAAGTGATGAGATATACTGTTCTGAATAACTATCTTTATTTATTATGTGAGATTGTTCTAAATATTCGTTTATATTATGTTAGAGCTATACAAATATTTCGATCGCAAAGAGAAGCAACAGTGCCAAAAACGAAAGCTAACAACATTAGTTGGATCAGAGTGCAGGTATATTTTCACATTTTTGACTGTTATAGTGATTCTACTTGATAAAACTATTTAAACTATATATCCTGATAAATGATCGTTTGTGTTTTCCATTTACAGTGTCCTCGTCAGCGCAATGGGATTGATTGCAGATATTTTGTATTGCGCTTTATGAAGGAAATTATTCACTCGGGTAAAATAGATATTCCAATCATGGTATGGATCAATTCATAAGTTATATGATTTATTTTAATAATTAACCGATATTTCATCTGAGTAATTAGTTTTAAAATTAAATCGTGCATGTTCTGTTATATTATGTAGTATTTTGATGAATTCAAGTGTGGTACTTACTCGAAAGTAGGATTGGAAGAAATTAAGGAAGAATGGTGTCAATACATTCTTAAGTTGAGAATTGTATAAGGTATATGTATCGTCAAATATTGATGTGGGATAATAATATTTTTGAAAGTCGTATGTATTTGTAAAGTTATCGGTTTTGTAATTATATGTAAATTGACTGTATTTGTGAAATTGTTTTGAGGATCAGCTTGTGTTGAACTATATATAAGCAGGTTTATGTGAATTACAATGATTATGGCCAAAGTGTTGAATTACAATGTATATATAAGGCCAAAGTGTTGAATTATAATGTATATATAAGGTTAAAGTGTTGAATTAAACGCCTGAATTATAAGCAGGTAAATGTAATTGTTATAAGTAGGTTTATCGAAAAAAATATAAAAAAAGTGATTATTTAAAAACGTGAAGAATAGACAGCGCTTTTAAGTAAAAGCGCTGCTAAAAGGGGGCATAGAGAGCGCTCAAAAAAGCGCTGCTATAGAGGGGGAAGGGGGGAGAATAGGCAGCGCCTTTGAAAAGCGCTGCTAAAAGGAGGGGGGGGGGATAGGCAGCGCTTTTCAGAAGCGCTGCTAAAGGGAATGGGGGAATAGGAAGCGTTGCTGTATGGGGGAATAGACAACACTTTTCAAAAGCACTGCTAAAGGGTGGAAAAACGCTGCTAAAAGTGCTGCTAAAGGGGGCCTATAGCAGTGTTTTTTTCATAAAAAAAACCCGTTGCCTTTACCTTTAGCAGCGCCACTTTAGGCAGCGCTTTTAAGCGCTGCTAAAAGCCAAAAAAAGCACTGCTGAAGGTCTTATTTGGCATAGTGCCTACTCGGTTCAAGTAGAGCTCAGTCTTCTATCCGAGCTCAATCTTGTCATGCATATCTCAGTAATTCCCTTTATTTGAGATAGTTAGGTTAGTTTTAAGATTGTGTTTTTCTCCTGGTAACTCTTGTTGGACATGTTCCCCTCTTGAAAGAATATATTCAAGCACAAGATTATTCTTGATCTAAATGGTATTATAGTTTAGAGTAGGAAGCATAATGTGGAATCTTTAAGTGGTTGAATTTTAAGATGGTCATTCTTGGGGAGCCTAGGATTTTTTTTGTTGAATTTTTTATATCTTTAGGTTTTAAGTTAAGAGTGGGAGAGGTTTTGATATCATTTGGCATGCTGTGGTGTAGACCATTTAGTTGGTTTGTAATGATAATTTGTTTTTTCTGATTCGTCAACAAATACGAAAGAGTTGAAAGAGAAATATATTATTTTTTTAGTTTAGAATTGGTTCTAAGCAAATCTTCTTTGAACTCAAACTCATTATTTGATTGATTTCAAAACCCTAATTAATGTTTAAACTACAACTGATCAAGAAATCGAACTTGTTCCAAGAGGTGTAGTGTGGCTTTGGTTTTTTGTTAGAGATTTCTGTAATCTCTTGTTGATGAGTCTGATCGTCTGAGTTATAACCAAATTTTCTAATAGGTGGTGCTATGGCGATAAGGTGCTCTTTCTAGAACTTTCTTTCAAGTGACTGCTCATTAGCTACGGTGTTGTTGTTGTTGTAGTATTTTCTCTTACGGTTATGCAGTTTTATTTTCCTTTTATTGGCACGGTTAGGATATATCCACAACTACTTTATTATTTTTATATAATATTTCACCTTTACTTAATTTTTATAATAAATTCCAAAGACATTTAGAACCTAGAAGAAAATGTGTCATGATGTCTTTTCCCATCCACATGAACATTCGGACCCTCTAATATAAATGATTTTCTACAGAAACGCACAAAAAAAATGTTAAAATTGGAGAGTTGAAATAAAGTACTTGAGACATGTGCAAAATGTGCAAATGTGTAACGTGATCCCAACCTGTAATAAAGGCATTGAGCATACAGTGGTAGATTTGAGGAACCATGCACGTTAGATTAGAGGTTGTTCTATTTCTATACCCCGCTAGCTATAAATAAAGCTACCACTAGGCAATGGAATTTGTACTTTGCTGTGATCCATTGCATCAAATGAGCTGTTACATTTTTCTATTACCATGAAAAACTGTCACGCTGTGCTTTATACTTGTTAGGTACTTACTCATTTTGAGAATACTAACCTTGAGATATAACATGCTATCGTTTTATGTAACTGGACCACTCTTCTGCTGCAGACATGGTGAGAATAAAACGACACAAACTAAGAATATTTGTACAATAACTTTTACAAGTAAAATCTTCTCTTTATATATATATAATCAAAAGAGTTATTCAACTTCAACTTAATAATTCAATATATCATTAGATTTTATTGATCCAACAGTTGAATTAAAAGTTCCTCTTGAATAAATTAGCTCTTTATTTTTTAAATATTTTATTGAATACATTTAATTAAAGTTATAGGATAGAATGTATTGAAAAATTAATTTTGAACTTAAGTTTTTTCTAATACACTCCCTTAAGCCCAACACTATTGAATTGGGTTTGGTGCGTAGATATAAACGGTGAGTGATCCAAATTATTAATATATAAGATTTGATTTTTTTTAATACATCCGTGTGTATATATATATATATATATATATATATATATATATATATATATATATATATATATATATATATATATATATATATATATATATATATATATATATATATATATATATATATATATATATATATATATATATATATATATATATATATATATATATATATATATATATATATAGCTAAAGTGATGAAATCTAATTTTAATAATTATTAACCTGAATAACCCTAAAATATAGTGAAATAGTCTAGTGAACATCAATCACCCAATATTATTCTTTATATTGGAGGGAGAAGTACGTCAGCTAGTTTGAGTTAGATGGATATAAGTTTTGGTTCAAATTCGATAATTTTAATATAAATAAGTTGTTAATACTTATAATTCAATAATTTTATCTATTTAAAAAAAATACAAAATTACTTCTTGAATAAATTAATATATTATCTATATATTATATAATCTAGGTTTGTTGATAAAAGATATAAAATTCAATTTAATTATATATTTAATAATTCTTTCTATAAGATAAATAGAATTAATCTAACTATCAAATTAAGAAATCTTATTATATAGATATGGTCCTATTGGGCGAGGTGGGGTGAGATGCCCGTCAATTTATTTGTGGGCCGGGTTTCTTTAAGGTTATGTAACGTGGTCGTACCTTAGGGATGTATAATAGAGATGTATATATTATGTTATCTACTAGAGTGCAATAAGAATGGTTAGTGTCACTCCCTTTTTGCTCTTATGTTACACCCTCTTCGTATTCATAAGATTAGAGACAATTGCAAATTTTTTCTTTATGCTTGTTATATTGATAATGAGACCATCATAGAGGGTTTAAAGAAGCTGGTTAAAATCACTTGGAAGACACGTCTCAGATTAGGCCTTGAATTGAATATTCGCAAGATTGAGATCTTTTGCCCCTCGTGTGATGATAATAGAATTTACGAGGGAATTATTCCCTTTGAACATTATGAGGCTCATGTTGGAGATGAAATTTCTTGGAAAGACCTTTAGTCGAGATAACTATTTATATCTAAGGATGTCCTAAATAGATCTTTTAGGGTTATTAAATTAATGTTTCTTTTCACATAGTTAAGGGATTCACATAATGAGCTTATTTTACTTAGATCTTGCATGAGTATTGTTAAAAAGTTGCGAAGGTTAGTTAAAGACATTGTGGTTTGTGGATATCTTTTATTTGAGGACCTTTAATTGAGGATGGCCTCTTTACATATTAGTTTGGGAATTTAGTTTATACTTGGCCGTATAGGATGTCGAATATGCTTTTGTGGCTTTTTAAGCCCATTCTTGGGTGTTATAAGTGAAGGTCATAAAAATACATAAGAAGGGGGTTGAATTGTGTATTTCAAAAATCCGTTTCACTTCTAATATGAGAACTTTAGAATCTGAACCAGGTTCAGAGTCTGATATCAGATCAAGTAGCAACAGCAAAAATGTAATGATCAGAAGTAAATGCAAGCAAAACACAAATATTATCCTGATTCCTCTCCTCAACTAAGAGTAGTCTAGTCTCTTTGCCTCAACAAGAGCTTTTCACTATAATCAAACGGATTACAATTGCTCAAGCACACTTGTAAGAGACTTCAATTCTCAATCAACCTATAAAGAGACTTATCTTCAAGCAACCTTGCAATAGACTCCTGCTCAATCAACCTAGAAAGATACTTCACTTGCTCAAGTACACAGACAATAAACTTCAATGCTCAAGTATGCAGGTAAGAGACTTCCTCTACTTTAAACAAAATAGTTTAGTAGAAAAGGTAACTACTATACTTTGATACACAATCAGAAGTATACCAGTTGTGCAACAATAACAAAGATTCTAAACCTTTCTAAGATTTCTAAGATAATCTAAGATAAGAAATCTTAAGATCTTATGAAATAAAAATTACAAAAATAAAAGCTTAGAGTTATGGAAAAGATCTTATAATGCATTGTGATGTTCTAACCTTACTTCAAGTCTTTAGCTTCCTTTTATAGACGAAAAAAAGATTCATTGGAGGTTTGAAAAACAATAAACTTAGTGAAGAAGTATACCAGGAGAGACGTTGGAGACTAGCATCTAGATATAAGTATTTTCCACTGAATAATAGCATAGGCCATAACACCTTTTGAAGTACTAGGTATATACCAAAAGGTAGAACATACTGAAGAGGTCACATCACCATTCCTTGAGCCTTGAAAAACCAAACCCTAGTTGACTATGTCCAAAAAACTGTCACTTTGACAAGACTGGTCAGCTTTGGTGCAAAGTACGGATCAGAGACACCTCAAGTCTTCAGAGTTTGAGCTGTCACCAGAGGATGGAACAACGCATTCAGATTCTGATCATCCAGAATATGAGTAACATTACTTATTCACCTATGTTTTCAACAAGATTAATTCATGATAAATTTTTATCTTGTGACCCTGACACTTGAACATATGTTAGTATACCCATTTATTTTCTAAATACTTTGTTATCATCAAAATCCAAGGAGTATGAACAATCTTGTTCCAACAATAAGATCATATCTTTAGAGACATGAGATATATGGTATGGACTCTAATTTTTACATAGTTTTGGATGATCTTAGCGGTATGGTTCCAAAATTTATCTATATTGGTATATTTGTAAAGGACCTATAAGAGGAAGCGCAGAAGGTTCACTATACGGAGGCGACATAACATGTCGTCCACGCCATCCTCATGGTCGTCCATTTATTGGGATAAATGCCCATTTCTTGGTTGTGTCGCTTGTTTCCTGGCCTGAATTACACACTTATTCATAGGAATCTGAAATTCATGTGTCCCTGTCCACAATAGTACGAGAGAATGATTCAAAAAGGAATATCACATTCTCCTGAATAATATGGGTGTTGACCTCCCACTCCCCATGCTCCTTGAAGTTGTTGCTACTTCTTGGGAACCTAAGATCTAACCCATGGATTACTATAAATACCATAACCCTAAGATTGAGGGAACGAGATCCAATTTATTATGCAAAATACCACATATAGAGCTTATAATATCTTTGTGTAAGCTAGAACTAATATCAAACCAACCATAAAAACCTCTAACAGCCCTACAACACAAGGGGTTGTCACATACTGTACTTTTAGAAAGTATAATTAATGCCCACCATTGGGCCTTAGTAAAATTGACTTGGACATTAATTACAACATTCAGCTAGATTGACGTCCTCACATTCAACCCCCTCTGTCCATCACTATGAACAAGAAGTAAGCAACTACCTACAACAATGAGTCTGATGACGGGGAGAACATTGTGGCAGAGATGAGCGTTTTCATGGAAAAATTATACTGCCATAATTAAACTATGGAGGATAGCATCCTCCATATTCAATAGTCCCAGCAGAATGTTAACCCAACGTAAGTGGTTGAAATATTGGACCCTAGTATCTCTCAGATGAAAAATGGGAAGCGTAGGTGCAGAAGATTTTCAAGTCGCCCTCGCTGACTAAGCTTGACAGGCACAATGAATTATATGAGCATGTTTCCTCCATCAAATCGCATATTGTTGTTATATATGGATTGACTTATTTTTAAAGGAAAAATGTTGAGCAAGATGTCCCAAAATCATCTTGGCTACGTATTTCTCTATTGCACTATTTTGGAAAGTTTGATTTTGGCTCATTAGATCTTGTGTATGATTCCAAAGTTTATTACAAGATTTAATTCATTTTTTGTTCAGTCCAAAGTTATGCTAAAGTGGTTTGGAAAGATTTTAATTGAAAATAGTCTAATCAAACAAATCTTGCATGAAAAAATCTTATTGGATTTGTATTAATTGCGAGATTGAGATTTACATTTGATGAGAAGATTTTTATGCTTTTAGTAAATATGATTTATAGAACATTTATATTTTAGAAGAGATTTTAATTATATCATGTAAAGATATTATTGTATTTGGTTTACTCAATATTCAGATTTGGATTTATGAAGATACATGTGAAGCAACATGGTAAATAAAATGTTTGACATTCTGTGTGACATCTTGTCTCGGATTATTTGCTTGGCGCACAAGGTTGATTAAATATTATCTGGAGCTTTTGATATTTGTTTCCTTTTTTTATCCAATTATATATGAGTGTATTAACATGTATTTGGATTTGGAAAAGATTTATCCTAAATCTCTTTTTAGAAAGATTGCATTTGGTGTTCTGATTTGTTCTGGATTTTTATCTATCAAGGATCTCAATCATCATAATGAAGATTTGATTGATTATGCATATTTTTGGTATAAAGAAATATTTGATCTGAATCGAGTTCATCAAGATTGAATTTTTTATTATGAAGAGATTCAAACTTATTCTATATTTGATCAATCAAGATTTGCAATCAACATTATTGAAGATTGATCTCATGCTCTTTTTGGAGGTTCAGTCACTTTTAACTCCAAACCCTAATGGGATTTCTAGCGGGACTTTTGTAACTATTTAAGGAGGCAATATCCTTTTTGAATACTTAGACCTTAAGAGAAAGTATGTATTATATATGAGAGTTTTAATTGAGTCTGTGTATTTGTATTTTGTACACTTTATTCTTGGGCATAAACTATAAGTCAGCCAAATAAAGCATTAAGTTGTAGTAGAGTTTTATCTTTTATCCTTGTAACCAGATAAACACTTGAGAGAGTGCTGAAGTGAAAATAAGAGATATCTGAGATTCAAGGGAAGCCCTTATCAAAACTTCACAGGTAGTATTAGGAAAGCGACACTAAATGCGTTGTGAGTTTAGATAAGACCAGTTGTACTTTTGACTATTAAGATTGAATTTTGTTTAAGGGGAAGACTATTGCACATGTGACTTCCAGCACAAGAGAGGGATGAATGAGGTATTTAAATTTAAAATCCGCTATTAATTTTAGGTTTTAATTACTTAAGAAATGAATTATGTTAGTAATCTTTAGAAACAGAGTAAGTTGAGTAGTGTAAAATAAAAAAAAATAAAAAAATTGCAGAAATTAAAATATAATGGTTTAGAAATTTTGCATTAGTGATTTATCCAAGTTCGGCCGAACGTTGGCATACTCATATCCCCCAAGAGATCTTCTTGAGATTTCGACTATAATCTTTGAGCTTTTACAGGTTATGCACACAAACCTCGATACAATTGGATCTTGAGATTTTACAAATGCTTATCCCCAACAAAAAAAATATTTTATCCAAGTTGAGCTAACAAACCCATTTAGAGATTTTTAGAGCTTATCTCAATAACCAAATAGAACTTTTCCAACAAAGTTATAGAACCAAAACTAGATACTTTATGACTTGTTTATCTCATGAACCAAACTCAATTTTGCAAGAGTATCACCCTCTTAAGAATTATAACAACAACACGGTCAATACAATTTCTTTCTCACAAGTATTTTTTTCACTCAAAAGCACCAAGGCAACTTAAGTGAAAGAAAAATATTTCTTAAGAGAGGGTTAAATTAAGAGATAAATTGCAAAGAAAACACAAAGATTCAGAAAATTGGGTGAAATGAAGAGGGCCATGCCCTCCTTTAAATAGGATAAGGAAAATCTAAAAAAGGAAAAGATACATGAGATTTTTTTAATTGTCCAATTGATTGGTTCCTAAATCCAATCAAATAGATGAGTGCAACAATCGATTATTCTGACCCATTTTGGAAAGTTTTGAAGAAAACTTGTTGCCAGTCATTTAAACATCGTCATAATTGATTGTATAATCAATTAGGCTTCTTCCAGTCTATTAACTAAAGGTCCTAATAGATTGGGTAGTTCAAAAAAATCTTTCCAATCAATTGACTTAAGGACCCAATCAATTGGATAGTTAAAAATGCTTTTAAAAAGAAGCTGACAGTTTCCTAATCACTTGGCTCGGCTTGGAACATACTTTAACAAGATTTTGAAGATGTTTTAAGTGTGTATGTGTGATTTGAATTAGTATCTCAAGAGTTACTTCCCTACTTTCACAAAACTTTGGCCACTCAGACTAACATGACCCTGACACGGCCAGATGAGATTTCACACTTCCTCTTTTCAAAATTATGAGGCTTTCAAGATCATTTTCTAAATACATCTATCATACAAGAAATTTAATGGAATCTTTAGTCTCCTACTATATGAGACTTGAGATGTACCAAGTTTGGTCACTGTCTGTTAGAAATTTGGTGTGATAATCTTGGATATCTTCGAGGAATCGTGTTCGTACACTTTCCAAACAAAGTATTTCGACCCTATTATTTTCTTGGGTTCACGAAATCTTTGTGGGGATAATTCTTGAAGAACAATCTGCTTCTGGCAATAGAAAACAGATCAAGAATGTAGAGAGAAATATGATTTTTGTTCAGTGTGTAAAACTGAGGCCAAATGACTCCTTATATAGGAGATTAAATAACAGAAAACTAAAAGGGACATCTGTTCAAAATTTTTGAACGGGTTCATCTTTTCAAATTTAATTTCGAACGAGTTCAGAAAACTTTCAGAAAAATTTTTGCTCGGGGCTCTGCCCCTTGGATGCCCCGCACCCCTCCAGGGGCTTCGCCCCTTGGAACCCCTTTTCAATAATTCGCATTCAATTGCATGTTGGCTCGACGAGCGTGCACTCCACACTACCCTAACTCACTTCCAAGCTTAACGTATAATTGCATCGGCCTACAGTAAATCACATTACTACTAAAATACATTGATGATACTAAAATCACCAACAAATCCCCCCCCCCCCCCCAATTTTAGTGTAATCCTTGATTTACTCCATATATACAATAATATATACACAGGTATAACAATCAAACAAATGCATAGATGAAAATGTCTTACGATTGAATTTTCATTTTAGTACAAGTACACATTCCAAATACTCGAAAATCGGGGTGTCATAGCGTTTGAACCCGTCAATCCATTTGAATATCTGAAGATATAGTACACATATGTTTCTTACAATACTCTACTATTCATACTTGACACTTTATAAGCCATGTGTCCTTATCCATTAATAAGCATATAGGAAGCCAAGTCCAAGCTTCTTAAAGCGGCAAAACTTCATGCTCACATAGGTGATCCTTTTAATCTTGCACCTGCATTTGCAATTTTCCAAAAGAACCATTAAGAAGATATACTTCAACCTAGCCATCACTTGCAGGTCTGAGCATATACCTTGGGAAGATAAACACAATTGCTCCAATCTCTAACTATGATCTTTCCATATTGAATTCCGCTTCTAACGTTGTATTAGAAGGGAATTGGGTATACCACAACTAATATATTTAAATGGACTTTAATCCCATTCCAATTACCGACTTCTTCACTAAGTCTCTAGCTAACCCCTTCGTCAAGTGGTCAGCTAAGTTTTGTTGTGACCGAACAAACTCAATAGATATCACCCCATTCATGATTAATTCCCTAATCATACTATGTCTAACACCCAAATGTCTAGACTTTCCATTGTATATTTGACTATAAGCTTTAGCCAATGTGGCTGTACTATCACAACGGATAGAAATTAGTGATATCAGTTTAGGCCATATCGGAATCTTGTATACCAAGTTCCTTAGCCATTCTGCTTCTTTACCAGCATCAGCTAATGCTACAAACTCAGATTCCATTGTGGAACCTGTTATACACGTTTGCTTCTTAGAAGCCCATGAGATGGCGCCTCCCCCAAGCAAGAACGGCCATCCACTTGTAGAGGATGAATCTTCAGCATTATTTATCCAACTAGCATCCGAATAACCCTCTAACACCGAAGGAAATCCCATATATGACAATCCATAATTCATAGTACCCTTCAAGTACTTGAATACCCTAGTTATCGCATGCCAATGATGTCTACTAGGATTACTAGTAAATCTGCTAAACTTTTAGCCCGCATAAGCAATATCTGGTCTAGTGCTAATCATAACATACATTAAAGAGCCTATAGCTCTTGAATATTTGAGTTAATCCACAGGTTTACCTGTATTTGGCATAAGCTTTTCTCCCGGATCCATGGGAGTACTTACTGGAGAACAATTTTCATAATTGAACTTCTTGAGTATTTTCTCAATGTAATGAGATTGCGTAATTACAATCCCCTTATTCTCCCGTTTAATCTTGATACCAAGAATAACGTTCGCTTCTCCCATATCCTTCATGGAGAACTTTGATGACAAGAAATTCTTAGTTTTATCAATTTGATTTTGGTCGGTGCCAAAGATCAACATGTCATCAACATATAGACAAATGAAAACTCCTTTACCGGGTGTGTCAAATTTGCTATATACACATTTTTCAGCTTGGTTTAGAATGAAACCATTAGACAAAATAACCTCGTCAAACTTTTGATGCCACTATTTCGGAGCTTGTTTCAGCCCATACAACGACTTAACTAGCTTACACACTTTATGCTCATTACCAGGCATTACAAATCCTTCAAGTTGCTTCATATATACTTCTTCTTCCAAATCACCATTCAGAAATGTTGTTTTGACATCCATTTGATGAATCACTAGATTATGAATAGCCGCCAAGGCAATCAACAATCTAATAGTAGTGATACGGGCAACTGGAGCATAGGTATCGAAGTAATCAATCCATTCCTTTTGTCTGAAGCCTTGGATAAATAATCTAGCTTTAAACTTGTCAATTGTACCATCGACTTTCATCTTCTTTTTGAAGATCCATTTGCAACCCAATGGTTTGCAGCCCAGTGGTAAATCAGATAATACCCAAGTATTATTTTTCATGATAGAACCAATCTCTTCATCAATTGCTTCTTTCCAAAAAACAGAATCTCGAGATTTCACAGCTTCATCATACGTTCTTGGATCCTCCTCTATACTATAGCAATAATAGTATTGAGCATCAATCTGATCCTTTGATCCCTCAACTAGATATAGTTGAAAATCAGATCCATAAGATCTAGGTTTTCTAGATCTTTTGCTCCTACGAGGTTCAACTGTTTCACTTGGCACATCATTTGAATGATCATCCCTTAGAGATTCATCTGAATTAGGTATATATTCCTTTGGTCTAGGTATAGAAGAGAAACAGTTCTCATCAAATATGGCATCTCTCGACTCTATAATCGTGTTAATAGAAATCGAGTCATTAGGTTCTATAACATAAAACCTATAGGCCTTGGAGTGCTCATCATATCCAACAAAGATGCAAGCTACACCCTTTTCACCCAAAGTTTTCCCTTTTGGGTCCGGGAGTCTAACCACGGCCCTACAACCCCAAACACGTAGAAATGTTAAGTTGGGTCGTTTCTTATACCAAAGTTCATATGGGGTAGTTTTGTTCCTTTTATTAGGAACCCTATTTAACAAATAGCAAGCCGTTAACATAACTTCTCCCCAAAACCCTTCACTCAAACCAGAGTAAGATAACATGGCATTCACCATTTCTTTAAGAATTCTATTTTTCCTTTCAGCCACACCATTTTGTTGAGGTGTATAAGGTTCCGTAGTCTCATGAATGATTCCTACGGATTGGAAAAATACAGGATCATAATATTCACCACTTCTATATGTACGTAATGTTTTAATCAACACATTCTGTTGCACTTCAACTTCAGTTTTATAAATTTTGAATTTATCTAAGGCTTCATCCTTAGCGTGCAACAAATAAACATAGCAGAATCTAGATGCATCATCTATGAAAGTGACAAAATACTTTTTATACCCTAATGATGGAGTAGCATGCAAATCACATAAATCACTATGTATAAACTCAAGAATGATAGATTTCCTTGTTATACTTTTAAAAGGTTGCCTAGTTATCTTTGTTAACATGCAAGTTTTACACTTTTCTACATTTTTATCAAAGACAGGGATTAAATCATCTTTAGACATTTCATGCATTCTTTTATAATGAACATGTCCTAGACGAGCATGCCATAACGATGAATTGATAATATTCGAAGAGGACATGAAAACAGAACCAGAATTATTAGGAACTCCATTCAAATTCATCATAAACATACCATTATTATAATATCCAAATCATACAAACACACCAGACTTCGATAATACATATTTATCGAATTCACACACTTGCTTGTATCCAAGCTTATTTAATACAGGACCAGAAATTAAATTCTTACGTAATTTAGGAACATACAAAACATTAAACAAAATAATAGTCTTTCCAGAACTGAATTCTAGCACCACGTTTCCTTTGCCTTCAACGGGAGCGAAGTGATCATCTCCCATGTAGAGGACAGAACCATCTTCCATTTGAACAAAAGTTTTGAACCAAAAACGATCCTTGCAAACATTAGTTGTGGCACCAGAGTCAATCCACCATGCGGTAGCATCATCCTGCACATAAAATGCTTCAGAATTTAGTGAAACCGAATGTTTAATCAAACTATTCAAATCACGAATTGATTTCTGACCTTGGTTTTCGGATTGGTCCTTATACCCTTTTCCTAAACCACTTGCATTCACGTTATTGTGCCTTTTTCCGGAACGTCAATCCTTTTTGAAGTGGCCTGTTTTGCCACACTTCCAGCATTCTAGTTTCGGTTTCTTGTTAGCACCGAAACTGCCGTTTTTATTCTTGAAAGCACGCTTCTTTCCTTTGTTTTTGTTGTTATTGTTCTTACCACCCTCTTCGACCATATTAACCGAGGGTCCAACAATTTCTTTGCCTTTTCCTTTGTCACCTCCTGCGCTCTTAGAGATTCTTCTATGCGCAAGTGACTTCCAAGTTGGATCAAAGACAGTTCGTCTTTTCCATGCTTCAGATTGTGTTTGAAATCCTTCCACGAAGGAGGCAACTTGTCTATGATGCTTGAGACAGATATTGTTTCATCCATCTTCAATTCGTGTTGTGTGAATTATCCAAGGATTCGGAAGAGTTCATTGAATTGTTCCATGACAGACCTCGATTCAACCATTTTGTAATTGTTGAAATCGGTTACCAGAAACTTTTTACTGGATGAGTCCTCTGCCATATACTTGGATTCAAGACAATCCCACAATTCCTTTGCAGATTCCATGTTTTGATAAATATCAAATAAGGGATCAGACATACCGTTAAGAATGTGCCCTCTGCATATGTAGTCGTCATTCTCCCACTTTGATCTGCGTCTCAGATTTTCAACCGTGTCTTCCTCCTGAAGTTTTGGAATCAGTGTGGACAGGACGTACGCTACCTTCAATGTTGTCAACATGAAATGCATCTTCTTATGCCAACGCCTGAAGTCTTGTACTTGAAACTTGTCCAATTTTCTGAAATTCATAGTCATCTCCTTGACGGTGCTTCCTCCAGCCATGATTATCAGAAAAATACTTTGTTCGTTTGTTAGAAATTTAGTGTGATAATCTTGGATATCTTCGAGGAATCTTGTTCGTACACTTTCCGAACAAAGTATTTCGACCCTATTATTTGCCTGGGTTCACGAAATCTTTGTGGGGATAATTCTTGAAGAACAATCTGCTTCTGGTAATAGAAAACAGATCAAGAATGTAGAGAGAAATATGATTTTTGTTCAGTGTGTAAAACTGAGGCCAAATGACTCCTTATATAGGAGATTAAATAACAGAAAACGAAAAGGGACATCTGTTCAAAATTTTTGAACGGGTTCATCTTTTCAAATTTAATTTCGAACGGGTTCAGAAAACTTTCAAAAAATTTTTTGCTCGGGGCTCTTCCCCTTGGAACCCCAGCGGGGCGCTGCCCCGCCCCTTGGAACCCCTTTTCAATTATTCACATTCAATTGCACGTTGGCTCGACGAGCATGCACTCCACACTACCCTAACTCGTTTCCAAGCTTAACGTATAATTGCATCGCCCTATAGTAAATCACATTACTACTAAAATACATTGATGATACTAAAATCACCAACACTGTCATCATAAAGTTGGAAAGTCATTACCATCGACTTCAACAATCTTGAGTGTTGTCGTCATCAAAACTTCAGGAAGGAACTTCATACTTGAAAGAACATAGATCCACATTTTGTCCTCCTCTTGATGATGACAACACATATCTTAGTGAGGTGGTAAAATGAAACATATATATATATATATATATATATATATATATATATATATATATATATATATATATATATATATATATATATATATATATATATATATATATATATATATATATATATATATATATATATATATATATATATATATATATATATATATATATATATATATATATATATATATATATATATATATATATATATATATATATATATAATTGGAGTGGTTAAAATTCTCTATATGTGAGTAGAGAGTATACTTTACTATCTCTAAGAGTATACTTCTCCTCATTTGTCGCGATAAAAAAGGCGAGATACAAATATAAAAA